>CM077528.1:571764-598472 GCA_039654895.1 Mongoloraphidia duomilia
GCGTGCGACAATACCATGTCTGAAGAGGCTGACGTCAACACCATACGCTACACCACTGCAGCGCCCGCCCCTCTCATCTTCTCTCTTTCACCCATAGTCTTCTGTTATTAATTTCTATTTTATCATGTACTTTGTTTTATCTATTTCATTTTATTTATTATATCTATTGTATTTTTGATTGGCTATATTATTATTATTGTTATTACTTTGTTATATATTGTTACATTATTATTGCTATATTATTGTTATATCACTATTATATTTACTATATCATTAAATTATTTAATATTTGAACGGTGACCCGCTTAGGCTCACCGTTGTCTTCTACATCTTATTATATCCTACTCTGAAATATTTAATTAGCTTTGGCAGCGGCCCACTGCGGGGATCACAACTAGTTGTGGCCCTCGCAGTGGTCTTGCTGTGCGTACCGTCCTACTGGCCGCCCTCTGGGAAAAATGGTGACCATTGGGACGGTACACAGTTCTTAATATGTTGTAAAATTAAAAATATGCCTTGTAAATGATACTACACTTTTTCTAATTATTGTATTTTTGATGTATTTCTTTTGATTATGAAAATAAAAAATTATTAATCTGTTCTTATCAGCTTAATTTTAATTTCTTAGCCAATCTTTTTAATTTTCTCATTTTGTTAATTTTTTATCATTTTACTTGTTATTTTTTCTGATCGTCGAGAGTGCGAGAGTTGTTAAAAGTTTTAATATTTTTTGTTAAGTTTTTCGTTTCATTTATTTTAACATCAGTGCGCTTTATATAAGTCCGCTCTAAGGTGCAAAGTCCAAGTGTAAATCGGATAGGCTTCACCGTTTTCATTTATATAAGTGCTTAATTTGAACATTTTTAATATAAAATAATTAACATTGGTTTAATTAATACTTTGCTTTTTCCTTTATTTTCTTCACTTTCCGTTACTTTTTCTCATTTCTTTTTCGTTTCATTCTATTAATTATTGCTTCCTCTTTCTGTTAAAATTATTTCCACCCCATTTTACTTATTATTTACTAACATTATCCCGTTTATTACTGTTTATTGCTTTACTTGATTTCCCTTGTTATTTCTTTAATCTCAGTTGTTTTTCTTCATTCCTTTAAGTTATTCCATTGCTATTCCATATCCTCCAGCTACTGTAATTACTCCTATTCCGATTTACACACCACTCACCCCTACAAACCATCATATAACGCGCACTACAACGCTAACATGGAAGCGACTGCAGGGAGCGATTCCAACGACGGAGAACGCGCACCGGAACTATCTGGCCTATCCGGGACAGCTGCTGCGACACAGCCAACTATACATCTACCATTCCCGGTCCCGGATACAGTGGTCTGCAACATATGCAGGGGGAATCCTGATCGCATCGGCCGATTCTCATACAAGCATCATAGTGATTTGAAAAAACACTACCGAAAACACCATAGCCGTGCGACAGCGCTCCGTTTTGTGTGCTGTATTTGTTCCTATACTGGTGATACCATTAAGGGACTGAAAGCGCACTTTGTGAGCCACAGGTCCCCAATTACTGTAAGACCAACAGCAACGACAACAGCGCCACAGACCACTGCCTCGACCACCACAGCTGGCTCTGGAAGCCATGAGGGACCAGATGCAGCGGATACCACACCCACCACCGCCTTCGCTGTTCCAGCAAGGAACCGGGTACCCCGAGCTCGCCCGGCCATACCAGCGCAGCTCACAAGCCCTATGGAGCAGCGCATACTGGCCGACATCAATGCCGAGCGGCGAAACCGACCAATCACGCGTTCTCAAGCGCTGCGGACGCGACGAATTGAACCAGCGGTTGGAAGCTTCTTCCAGCGTCTAGCAGAAGAACGGTCTAGGAGTCGGTCAAGAGAGAGCCGACCTAGCAGCCGTGGGGTTACTAGTAGTATAAATACTATGGCACCTATTAGCTTACCACAGGTACTGCCAGTAAGCATAGAGCGAAGCACACCACCATCTAGGATGCCAGAAAGTACCTCAACTGCTCTAACCAACACAATACAGCGAACCCCGCGGCAACAACCGACTACTAGCCGGCCGGAAATCCTACCGACTATACAGACTGCCAACGAGGAGCAAAACGAATGGGAAAGAACTTATGCCCAGGTGGCCAGCGACACATTCCCATCATTAATATTCACGGCATCGGGCTCCACCTGGGCAGCTCCTCGACATGTGTCCCCAACAATACCAACGACGGCAACGAGTACCACATCCACTTCAAGGGTACAGGGGACACGGGAACTAAATGCGCCCACTACATCAAGAGGTGCACAGTCGATAACGGATGCAATCCATCAATCGCATCGATGGATTCCGGCCAGAGTACTTTCAGCGACCGACTCCAGTACTGATACTGACGATGAGGCTGGAGGGAGACGTAGCGTCGCCAAGGATGCAGGGCTGCCTGCAACTACACCAGCACTTATGCTCGCACCAACCAAGAAGCGGCCTGCCCCCTATACTCACAACACACCTAATAGAGGGAGGCGCCAAAACATAGCGCAGCGCGCGAGAAAGCAGACCGCTCTGCCACATTCCGAGACGGAAGAAACTGATAGTGCTGATGCCAACAGATATGACGCCCTGCTCCTGCCGTCCACCATTGAAGACATGAATACCCAGAACGATGCGCCAGAAGAGCTACTAACGCCCAACAGGGCTCAACGGCGACTGGCACAGTTTGGCCAGCACAATAGTCAACTGGCCGTTACTGCCTCCGATGGCCCATCCGCTCATGACACGGGGATTCCCTCCGACGGACAGCTCTACCCGCCACCCCAGCTGCGCCTATCACAACAACATGCGGCTGCAAGAGCGTCCATGACACAAAACGATCGATCAAGACGCTTTGCTAGGCGGTCTACCAGCTATCAGCCGCCACATCAACCAAGAGGGAGACGACAGGAACCGGACAACTCCTCGTCAGACGATGACCGCGACGACTACCCCCCCACACGCAACATCAGCAATCGCCGCAACCGCTCCCGCACGCGTAGGAGGGGTCCTGCTGGACGTCGAGTCCCGCCTCCACCGATTGTGACTGATGCCGGACTTCTGGCCGCGAGTGGCCGTGTGCCGGTGAGACCTGGACCCGCCCTGGATCTCAGCCTGCGACTACCGCAGTTTGACGAGGCGGAGCCGCAACCGCAGGTCGGCGGTCCTTTGACCGCTGACCAGCGGAGGTGGCTGGGCCTCATCAACGAAGCCCCCGACTGGGTTGTCTTCGAGGATGCAGCGAGAGTCGTCACGCAAGACATTTCGGCGCTGAGGCCGGGGACTGATGCCGCGCAAGGACAGCCTAACCGTCCGGGGGTCCATACTCACAGACCCCCACCACCTACTCGTCAGCGAGCAGGACGATTCAACGCCGCGGATGCATCGAAGATACAGAAGCTGTATCGTACTAACAAGAAGCGCGCTGTTGGCCAAATCCTCAGCCCAGGGGAGTCTCCCTACTGCTCGGTGAGCTCGGAGCGGGTCGCGGAACACTTCAATAGGGTCTACGCAGGCGATTCCATGCGTAACCCTGAAGTGCCCGCGGCGGTGCTAGAGTGCATGGAGCGGGGGGGAGATGAGGAGTACGACCTCGCGGTCTACTCCGCCCCATTGGAGGAGGACGAAGTCGCGGCGCGCCTTGCTAGGACAAAGAACACTGCCCCGGGTAGAGACGGAATTCAGTACTCGTTACTGAAACGTGTCGACCCGGGATGCAGTGTCCTGACGGCTATGTATAATCGGTGCCTCCGTGAGAAGAGAACACCCCTAGAGTGGGCGGATTCTCGGACGGTGCTGATTTATAAAAAAGGCGACCGTGACGATCTGTCCAACTGGCGCCCACTAGCGTTGGGCGGCACGATGGCCAAGTTGTATGCAGCTGTGATCTCCGACAGGATTGCACGATGGGCGAAGGACCATGAATCCATTTCTCCTGCGCAAAAAGGATTCATGGAAGGTGAAGGGTGTTATGAACACAACTTCATCGTGCAATCTGCGCTGGACGATGCGAGACGAGGTGTGTTGGCTAGATTTAGCTAATGCCTTCGGCTCTCTCCCGCATGACTCGGTTCGCACCGTGTTGGAGATGCATGGTCTGCCGGAGGACTTGCTGGCGGTCACCACTGAGCTTTACAGCCGCGCGACTACGACGATCCGTACGCCCGAAGGCGAAACGGAACCAATACCGATTCGCGCGGGTGTGAAGCAGGGGTGCCCGCTTAGCCCGCTCCTTTTTAACTTGGCCATCGAGCCGCTCGTCCGGGTGGCCGTCAGGATGGCGGAAGATTACGGCTACCACATGCACGGCAGTAGGTTCTCGGCATTAGCTTATGCCGACGACGTCGTCCTCCTCGCCAAAAACCCAGAGTCCATGCAAACTCTGCTGGACTCAGTGGGTGCGGTGGCCGATTGGTTGGGCCTCAGGTTCAATCCTGGAAAGTGTGCCACTTTGCACCTGCACTGTCGGGAACGGAGAGGAGTGCGCGATACGGCCTTCGTCATTCAGGAGGGTCGTCCGGTGGTATTGGAGGAGGGAGACATTTACAGCCACCTTGGCGTCCCCACGGGGTTCCGGGTTGACCAGACCCCGAGGGATACTATAGATCGGATTATAGTCGACGCCACGCTGCTAGATGAATCCCTCTTAGCCCCCTGGCTAAAGCTTGAGGCGCTGAATATGTTCATCCTGTCTCAGCTTGATTTCCTTATGCGCGGAGCCAATGTTGCTAAGGGCCCATTGGCTGCCGCGGATAGGGTTATCAAGCGCTTCGCTAAGAAGTGGATGAGCCTACCTCAGCGCGCGAGTCCAGAGCTTTTATATATGCCAGCTTGGCAGGGTGGCGCAAATCTGATGCCACTAGCGGACCTCGTGGATGCGTCGACCGTGGCGCATGCCTTTAGACTCCTCACCTGCCCCGACGGCGCAGTTAGGCACCTCGCTTGGGGTGTCTTACGCCTCGTGGTACGCAAGAGGATTGGCACGGATCCTAGTGGAGCCGACATAGCGGCTTACTTAAGCGGATCACTGGAAGGACGTCTGGCCCGAGACGGGGGCGACATCTCTAGCTTGTGGACGCAGGCTAGAAATGCCTGTCGCCGTCTTGGACCCAGATTCGGCATCGGCTTTGATTGGTCGGAGGAACGCGGAGAGCTGTCGGTGACTGTGCGTCGCCCTGGTCGGCCTATTGAGCGTGTTCTAGTGCCCGGTACTGCGAGGGGTGCTGTTGTTCGACAGTTGAGATCCAGCATCCGAACGAATTATGTGGCGGGCCTCATCCGGAAACCAGACCAAGGAAAGACCTATGCCTCGATTTCACAGCGGGCTGCCAGCAACCATTTCATGCTGAATGGTCGCTATACCCGCTTCTGCGATTATCGGTTTGTTCATCGCGCCCGGCTTGACTGCGTTCCCTTAAACGGAACGCGTCGATTCGGGCGGGGTGATCGGCGTTGTCGCAGGTGCGGGTATGCGCGGGAAACACTCCCGCACGTGCTTAATCATTGCACGAACCATTCAGCGGCGTGGCAAAGGCGTCACAACGCCATTCTTACGCGCCTGGTGAACGCTGTGAGACCGAGGACGGGCGTCGTGGTCTCCGTCAACAAGTCTGTTGCCGGAGTCCGCGATAACCTGAGGCCTGACTTGGTCATTCGGGATGAGACCAACCGCAACATCGTCATCGTAGATGTTGCGGTGGCTTTTGAGGGAGCGGCGGGAGCCTTGGAGGCAGCTCGGCAACATAAGCTCGATAAATACGGGCCTATGGCTGCCGAGCTGCAAGCTCAGGGCTACACCGTGACCTTGGAAGCATTCGTGGTTGGATCGCTGGGTTCTTGGCTGTCGACCAACGACACTGTCATTCGCAGCCTCGGAATCGCACGCTCATATGGGGCGATTATGGCACGGCTCATGGTCTCCGACACCATCCGATGGTCTAGGGACATTTATGTTGAACATCTTTCCGGCGTCCGGCAATACCCTGACTAGCGCGCGCATCACATATACGCTCCTCCCCTGCTGATGATTGCTCCATTCCCCTAATATTAAACATTTCAATTCTATTTTGTAACACCGCCAATTACTATTGTTGTATTCTTTAATTGTGCTACTAATACTCTCACATTCTTATATCTTCTGCATTCTTTTACGACTTATTTAAACCTCAGGTTCTAACGATCATAACATACTATGCACTACTGCTTATTAAATATATTAATTAATACTATTTCCTACTACCATTTATTTTAACTTACGTCCTATTGTTGATTATTTACACATTGTATTTACTTATTGTATTGTATTTACCTATTGTACTTATGTATTGTATTCTATTTCTTCTTTTCAGCATGTTCTTATATTGTTATGCATGCTAGCAAATCCTATGAATTAATAAACGATCCCATTTGATACTTGTTTGTGGGCGGGCTGCTCTGTGGAACGCGGCTAGCTGCGTCCCATAGAGCAGTCAAGCCAGCAGCCGCTCCACTAACTACTACACTAGTGGGGAGAGGAGCGGCTTAGTGGTTTATGATTTATTTCTTCCTTATACATACTATATAATAATTAAGGTGGCTTGGTCTCTGAGTTGGACACAACCTAGGCTGTGCCTGACTCAGGTACCGTGCCAAAGTGCCACTGCACCGTATACTACGGGCGGTGGCACTCTAGACATATTTTGTATGAATTATTTCTTTTTGATCTTTGTAATTCAACAGATACTTCACTATACACATATCTATTTAAGCTGTTATAATTATTGTATTTTGAAAATTATTAAAATAAAGACTTTTTATCTGTTCTTATCAGCTTAATTTGTTTAATCTGCGCTTTGGTCGCCACACGCTGTGTCACATTCCAGAGTTTGTGCACAGTGTTTCGGAAATTCAAAATTATTCATATTAATCATATTTATTTTCAGTGTTCAGGTCTATTTTTGGTTCAAAATTTTTTTCGGTTCGAGCAAAATTTCGTTTTGACATTAAGTATACAAAATTATTGTTTCACTGCTGTAGCGAGAGCAGATTTTTATATCATTAAAAGTGACAAAGTTTTAAAATCAGTGCGCGTAACCACGGAAACATTAGTGTGATGTCCATGAACAATAGTGATCTTCAAGCTTCGTCGTCGAGGATGTCTTCAGCGGAACGAGGGACAGTCGCCATCAAGTTCCCGTTCGAGGCGACGTTCGCATGTGACGTCTGCAGTGCTGACCCGAGTCGTCTGGGCAGGCACACCTTCAGGACGCATAATGATCTGAAGCGGCACTGCAGGAAGCACCATCCTGGCCCGCAGTTTATCTTCGTCTGCGGCACATGCGACCATGCTGAAGACGACCTAAAACGGCTGAAGAAGCATCACAGAAGACATGGTGAGCAGCCATTCACTTATACACGACACACACCACGCATACCAATACACAACTACATGTCATCCGCATCCACACAGACGCCGCCATCCACATTAACACATATTAACACTTCTTTTACACAGACAGAAGACATGCCATCAACATTAACACCTTCAAAACACACACAAACAGAGATGCCATCGAACACAACAGCTATACACTCGATGGCATCAACATCTCACAACACGTACACATACATGCCATCGGCAGTTACACAAAGACAAATTTCAACACTGAAGACCACAAAAGACATGCCATCCACATTAACACTTTCGAAACACACACGAACAGAGATGCCATCGAACACATCAACTACACAGATTGCATCAACATTCTACAACACTTGCACACGAAGACACATTTCAACATTTAACACCACAGAAGACACAACACTGGCGTCACACATTCCATCCACATCCACACGAAGACATTTAACAGTGAACACTTCACATGACATGACATTACACTCGCCATCCACATCTACACGAAGACATTTAACACACAACACCACACAAAACACGACATCCACGCGCTCCCGAAGATCTTCTGCTGGCTGCCAACGGAGTCAATGTGGCGTCGCTGCAGTGGCCGATATCGCCTGTGAAGGCGACCGTCCCGGCCACTGATATGATGTCACACCAACAAGAGACTTCAATGCTCGATATGGCAGCAGAATATCCAGCGATGATTCCGTTGACGACTGCGGACGACACACCGGATATGGTACCTGAGGATTGGATGATAACGTACGCCCAGGCAACTGCGGAGGTAATACCCACTCTTGTATTTACTCCATCAAGAGGCAGTGCCTGGGCCGCCAGGTATCCGGTGGCCTCTGCGGCGGCAAACACTAACACCAAAACGTTTGCCGCGCCCACAGACGGGTTGCAGAGGCCCGTTGTCCAGCAGACTGCTCCCACGACATCAAGTGGAGCAGTATCGTCGACGGACATAATTTACAACAAGTATCGCTGGATTCCGGCAAGAAGATCGTCCGACACCGATGACAGTGACGCAGGGTTGCCAGCCACAACACCTACAGTACGGGACCGGCAGAAGAAGAACATGGTTGCCAAACCACCCCGAAAAATCAACAATACGGGGTGGAAAAGGAGCGCTGCGACATCTATGCGCTCCTGCAACACGACAACCATGGAGCCGGTCCCCAAGATCGTCAAATACACCGCTGGCAACCGCTACGCAGTCCTGTCGAACGTCGGACCTCGGCTTGCAGACCTCACCGAGGATGAAGAGACCGCCAGCAACACCATGGCGGTCAGAAATCACGCCGAGTCTGCAAGAAGAGCGACGTGGAGAAGCCATCAGACCGCCGCCAGGGGAGCAAGAACGCGCACTGATCAACAACATCAACGACGACGACAAGCACGCCGGACTGGTCGAACCTCGCCAACCGGCCCCAGCTGCGAATTGCTGGAGTGTGATTCACAAATCGAGGTAACTATGTCACGACAGTGGAATGCTGGCTCGCTAGACCCACTGGCTTTCAGTCTTGCCTTTGACCAGGTGGACAATGTACCGGCCGTCTCGGTCGAGGACCAACTGCCTAGTGAGGAAGGCAGTCGTTTGACTGCCGACCAAACGAAGTGGTTGAAGATCCTCGATTCCACACCAAATTGGTATACTTTCGAGGCGGCCGTAGACCAAATAACGTCTAACATTGCCGCGTGTGACAAGGGTGCGGAGAAACGCCAACAACAGAACCGTCCGCGGTATGACCATGCCAGGCCACCGATGCCTGCTCGTCCACGAGCACAACAATTCGATGGGGCTGAAGCGGCGGCTGTACAGAAACTGTATAGGACTAGCAAGGCTCGTGCTATCGACCGCGTGCTCAATCCGGATACGGCACCCTTCTGCACTATCAGCACCGAGCGCATTGCGGAACATTTTACTGGTATCTATACCGAGTCTAATCGGCAGATACCGGATGTTCCGCAATGTGTCTCGGATGCGATGGCCGTGCAGGAGGATGTCACAGATATAGACGAAGAGCTATATCTGTTTCCGTTTGAGGAGCACGAGGTCGCTGCAAGACTTGCTAGGACTAAGAACACGGCCCCGGGTAGAGACGGTATTCGGTACTCGTTACTGAAACGTGTCGACCCGGGTTGCCGTGTCCTGACAGCCATGTACAACCGCTGTTTCAGGGAAAAAAGAACACCCCTGGCATGGGCGGACTCGCGAACGGTTCTGTTGCACAAGAAGGGAGACCGTGATGACCTCGCCAACTGGCGACCACTAGCGTTGGGGGGCACTATCGGCAAATTGTATGCCGCAGTCATTTCGGACAGGATTGCACGATGGGCAAAAAGTCATGAATCCCTTTCTCCGGCGCAAAAGGGATTCATGGAGGGAGAAGGGTGCTTCGAGCACAACTTCCTCGTGCAATCTGCGCTGGACGATGCGAGGCGCGCTAAGGGGGAAGTCGTGGTGTGTTGGCTAGATTTAGCCAATGCCTTCGGCTCCCTTCCACACGTGACCATTCGCACCGTGTTTGAAATGCTCGGTATGCCAAACCATCTGCTCAGCGTAGTCCTGGAGCTTTACTCCCGAGCGACAACCTCGGTCCGTACCACCGATGGTGGGACGGACCCGATTCCGGTTCGCTCGGGGGTTAAGCAGGGATGCCCGCTGAGCCCGTTGGTTTTTAATTTGACGATAGAGCCTCTCATCCGTGTGGCCTCCAGGATGGCGGACAATCACGGTTACGACCTCTGTGGCGAAAAAATCTCTGCCCTTGCATACGCGGACGACATTGTGCTCCTGGCCAAGAGTCCGCAATCCATGCAGTCAATGCTGGATACGGTGTGCGAGGTTGCGAGCTGGCTGGGTCTCAGTTTTAAGCCGGCAAAGTGCGCTTCACTTCATGTGCACTGTCGAGACAGGAGAGGGGTGAGACCTACGGTCTTCACGATACAGGGAGGTAATCCGGAGGTAATGGATGACGGTGAAGTCTATAGTCATCTAGGCATCCCGACGGGATTCAGGTCCGACCAGAACCCGTCTGATACTATACAGCGTGTAATCGCCGATGCCCATGCTATAGACCGCTCACTGTTAGCACCCTGGCAGAAGTTGGAGTCGCTGAACATGTTCGTCCTGTCGCGTCTTGATTTTATTATCCGCGGTGCCAAGGTTGAGAAGGGCGCCTTGACGAAAGCGAATAATGAAATCAAGAAGCTTGCTAAAAAATGGATGAGCTTGCCTCAGCGTGCTTCTCCGGAGCTGCTTTATATGCCATCCTGGCAGGGTGGTGCAAATCTGTTCCCTCTGGCTGATCTCGCTGACGTGTTGACTGTGGCTCATGCCTTTCGACTCCTGTCCTGTCCCGACTTTGTCGTTAGCCACGTTGCGTGGGAAACCCTACGCAAGGTGATAACGAAGCGCACGAGGACAAATCCCACTGGAGCTGACGTAGCTGCGTACCTTAGTGGATCGCTCGAAGGTGATTTGGCCCGAGACGGCGGGGACATTTCGAGTCTGTGGACACAGGCCCGAAATGCCTGTCGTCGCCTCGGGAATAAATTCGGAGTTGGGTTCGACTGGTCAGAGGAACGCGGCGAGTTGTCCGTGGCGGTGAGGCATGTGGGACGCGCTGTGGAACGCGTGCTGATCCCAGGTACTGCCAGGGCGGCGGTTATTCGCCAGCTGAAGACGTCGATCCGATCGACATACGCGGCTCGCCTCATTCGGAAGCCGGATCAGGGAAAGGTCTACGCCTCGGTGTCACAGAGGGGTGCCAGCAACCACTTTCTGCTGAATGGACGGTATACTCGTTTCTGCGACTACCGATTTATCCATCGGGCGCGACTCGACTGTGTGCCTTTAAACGGTACACGTCGGTTCGCTCGCGATGGGAATCAAAGGTGTCGCAGATGCGGGTATGCGCGGGAGACACTCCCCCATGTGGTAAACCACTGCATGGTCCATTCGGCAGCGTGGCAACGACGGCATAACGCCGTCCTCACTAGGCTGGTCAACTCTGTCAGACCGAGAACGGGAATTGTGGTCTCCGTCAACAAGAGCGTTGACGGAGTCCATGACAGCCTTCTTCGTCCTGATCTGGTCCTTCGAAATGAGGTCGAGCGTCGTATTTCGATCGTCGATGTCACGATTGCGTTCGAGGGTGCCGCGGGAGCCTTGGAGGCGGCTCGACAGCAGAAGCTCGTCAAGTACGGGCCTCTGGCTGCCGAGCTGCAAGCTCAGGGCTACGAGGTATTCTTGGACGCATTCGTGATCGGATCACTCGGCGCTTGGCTCTCGAGTAACGATGCCGTCCTCGTGCACCTGGGAGTGGCGCGTCGCTACAGCGACGTCATGGCGCGCCTCATGGTCTCGGACACTATCCGCTGGACACGTGACATTTATATAGAAAATCTGTCCGGCGTGCGCCAATATACTGACTAGTCGTCACTGCTGTCATTTGCATAGCCGATTATGTGTCTGATGGTTGCAATGTAGTGCTGTCTCAATGGTGCGCCCTCTGGGAAAAATGGTGATCATTGGGGCGGTGCTACGACGTGACCCTAATCGGATATATAGTTGGTCGTGCAACTGACGGCTTAGTTGTTGTTGTCACTTTAATGAAATGAAATGTCACATATTATATATATAATTACTTATATTGTATCATAACTATATATTATATTATTATATATTATTATTTGAATCATAAATAAAAATTTCTAATATAGTAATCGGCAGCATCCGGTTAGGATGCTGCACCACCCCACTATTTATAATGGGGTGGTTAACTATTTTTATTTTGACTATGTTATATAAATAAAATATTTAAGTCTATATGGCAACGGGTCACTGCGTAGTACACAATTTATTGTGTGCTGTGCATTGATCACGTTGCGTTGCCACTTCACTGGCTACTACTATAGTAATCAGTGGGGTGGCTCATATTTATTTCCTATTATTATCTATTGTGATCAATTTTGACCCATACTTCTATTTTTGTAAAATTCTTTTGTATCTTTAATTTATTTATAAAAATAAAGCTTTTTAATCTGTTCTTATCAGCTTAATATGTTTAAATTCTAAATCTTAGTCAGTCGGTTTTAGTTACCCTTTAAATTTTTCAAATCGTCAGTATAGCGAGAGTTGTTTTATTTTTTAAATTTCTTTTTTGTTGAGTTTTATTCGTGTCGGTGTTACGTTCAATTTTGTTCTATTCTGTTATCTAACTTGTAATTTATTGTATAATTTCGTTAATTTATTCATATTTTGTCGTTTTTTGTTAACATTTTTCATTATTTTAGTTAAATTCAGTGTTTTATTTTTACATTACAAGTGATTTTAAGTTTATTTATTCATTATTTCCTTTGTTTTTCCTGCTTTTTCGTATTGTTTCCTCAGTTTTCTTTCATTCTTTTCCGTTCCTTATTATTTTCCTGTGACACCGACCGCATTTTAATCCAACGAAGAGAGAAAAAAGAAGAAGATGGCAACACAGCGCCCGGATCAACTTAGCAGCAGCGACGGTGAGCGTGAGGGAGCATCTGGAACCAGCCAGGAGTACGTAATTCATCTGCCGTACCCGATTCCAGAGCCAGTTGTCTGCCCGACTTGCAGGGGGAACCCTGACTGCTTCGGCCGGCACGTCTACCGGCACCATACGGATTTAAAGAAACATATCCGCAAACACCACAGCCGAGCGGTTAAGCTCAAATTTGTGTGTAGCATTTGTCATTTCACAGGTGAAACTGTGAAAAGACTGAGAGCACACTACCTGAGTCACAAGGGTCCCTCGCAGGCAGCTGCCTCGTCAACAGCACCATCATCACACGACGAGGTCCCAAGCGGTCAAGCAGCGGAAGTGGGGACTACTACGCAGGATGATTTGCCCGGTCCAGCACTAGGGGTGTCCCGCGTACATCAACGCACGGAGCCACATCAAGAGCGAAGGGCACCCCAGCAGGCGTGCGCAGCCCAGCTCCAGAGCCCAATGGAGCTGGCAATGCTACAGGCGATAAACGCTGAGCGCCGCCGACCGGGCACCTCCCCACAACCGTCCAGTGCACGACGTGAGGCTACAGACCAACCTCCAATGCCGCCACCATCACCAAGGCGGCTACGGTCAAGACGCCAACCAGCGGCCAGATCTAATGCAGAAGACAACCTGCTGGCCGCCAATGGAGTTCGGTTGGCGTCACAAAACAACGAAATGCCCACGTCAACAGCTAGACCGCACACACGCTCACAAGCACGAGACAGGCGCCGAAAGTCACAACGCCTGTCGACATTCTTCCGGCAGCTCGTCGGAGAGAAGGCGGAGAAGAATCGGGAGAGTTCGGATAGCCCGGGCATACTATTTACGCCGATCGCCGACGTTAGGTGGCCAATCTCACCTATTGTTTCTACCGAGGCCACCACTACACTGGAAACGTCGGCGACCACCGTCGTAACGCAAACGGCGCCAGCCCGGGTTCCAGCGACAAGTCCGTTGGCCATTAGCAGCACACTGGACCCTACAGTGTTTGAGTAGGCTTTTACATATGCCCAGGTCGCTGCGGAGGTGATACCAACATTAATATTCACCTCCTCGAAGAGCAGCGCCTGGGACGCCCAGGGTCCAGCAGCCCCTGCGGCGGTGGTCCCAACCACCGCAACGACCACCGTCCCCACAGCTAGAGTGCAGGGGCCGCTGCTACAGGACGCCGCACCTACATCACGCGGTGCGGCGTCAACGACGGACAACCTTCATGCAAGGAGTCGCTGGATTCCGCAACGGAGACTTCCCGATACTTCTGAGTCAACCGACTCCAGCAGTGACGCAGGACTGCCAGCTACCACACCAACTGTCCGGAGGGGCCGACAGCGTATGCAACGAGCAGCCAGGCCATCCCGCAACGTCAATCCAGCGGGATGGAGGAGCGCGACAACCACCCAGCGCTCCAACAGACCAAGGGCTGCTCCAAGATCGGTCCCCACCACCAAGGACAATGTAGCTGGCGAATCATACTACAGCGTCCTGCTGCCGCCCAACGGAGCTGCAGACGAGGAGGAGACGTCAGACGAGGAAGTGGTGACCACGGGTACCACCACGCACAACCGTGCACAGCGACGGCGGGCAATGTTCCCGGGCCCGCCCACACCACAGCCGCTTCCAACCCTCGTCGAGTCGTCGACTCAACAGACGTCTGCAGCCAGAGCTACAGCCGGAAGAAGCCGCCGCCAAGCTGCTAGAGGCGCAAGATCGACATCCTCGCCACTTCATCGCCGGCGTCGGGCAGGTCCCACCTCGCCCACCAACCTTGACGTCGGACTACCGGACAAGGAACCGATCAGGACCGGTGAGTTACACCAGTTGGAGGCTGGAAATCTGAGCCAGCCGGCCCTTGGCAGCACGTTTGACCACGTGGATGATGGACTGGCCGTCTCGGTCGAGGACCAACCACCTAGGGAGGAAGGCAGGCGTTTGACTGCCGACCAAACGAAGTGGTTGTCTCTCCTCGATAATACACCAGACTGGTACACTTTCGAGGCGGCCGTCGAAAAAATATCATCTGATATCGCTGCGTGCTTCAAGAGCAATGAGAATGACCAACGGCCGAACCGGCCGCAGTACCGCCATGCCAGGCCACCGATGCGTGCCCGCCCGCAAATTAAATGACAAATTTCTATTTGTCTTTAAAAAAAAATATTTTTTATTTATTTAAAATTATAAAATAGTTACAAAGTTTATATAAGTAATATTATTTAATTAATTATTTAATATTTAATGTTGCTTCTATTTTACATACAGAATTTAATGGACTTTGCCCCACAACTGTTATAGATTAAAGTTAAGAATAAATCTTTGTATAATTATTATTATTTGAGATTGCTTCTATTTTGCACATAGAATTTAATGAGCTTGGCCCAACAACCTTTCTTGATGAAAGTGAGATTGAATCTGAATAATTATTAATATTTAGTAAAAATCACAGTTTGCCCGAAATGGACTTTGTACTGTAAAATGTGCTATGTCCAGCAAAGTAAACTATGGGAAACAACTGTGTGAGAAAGTGTCTTATGTCACTTGTGCACATTGTCATATGAAACATGTCATATAATTCCTCCCTTTAAAAGATTCGTCCCGAATCTATCTAAACTGTATTTCTTCAATACTTGTTTCATTTAATTCGGTATTATTATTTTTGGTTTTTCTTTTCCAAAAATTTTGTATGCAAATTTTTTGTTTATAGATTACAATAATAATTAAAACTAAAAATATAATACAAAATAAAGTTATATTACTAAATAATATATAATGATATTTATCTGTATCGTTATTATCTTCTAGTATGAATTTGTTATCATCTATTAATTCATGTAATTTCGATAGCTGTACTTTTTCTAAATTTATAGGTTTAATATTTAATATGTTGGGATTTTTATTAGGATTAGGTAATACTAATTCTGTTTTTATTTTTGCTAATTCTGAATTTTCATAGAATTGATTATCAATTTTAAAGTAACATCCTCTAGAGATTTCTATAAGTGTTATCCTTTTTAAAACAGGAATTGTTTTACAATTACTGTGTATTTTAACAGCTTTTTGCGTTAATACAATATAATGTCTTTTATCAATAACTTCAATAGTGGTTGTATTGGGAGTAATTATAGGTTGAAATGTACAGTCTTTTATCATTTCTTTACTTATTAATAATTGCATACAATCAGTACTTTTAATATGTGTTTTAGGTAACTTAAAATTACATAGCATTGATTTATCATATTTTGGACAGTTATTGTCGCTATACCAATAATAATCGTTATTCATTGTTATATATGGCTTTTTTATTTTAATAACATAATTTTGTTTTGTTGGTATCGGTATCAATTGATATTGTTTATAACTTTCAGCGTATGTGATTGGAATACTTAAAATAAAATTTAAAGTCATATCTTTACAATACACTGATGTTTCTGTAACTTGATAGTAATATCCTATATTATGAAGATCTACATTGAAAGGCATTTCTTGTGGAGAATATATTTCCAAAATTTTATTAAGTTGATTCAAAAAGGCTTTAGGTTTAATGACACTTGTGTGTAAATGACCATTACGTGCAAAAGTAAGTGATATCTCTAGATCTGTCAGAATTTGTAAAATAATTTCTAAACTCGTTAGTATAAGATTCGTAATTATAGTTCGATTGAAATTTCCAATTAATCTATTTAAATGTTTTTCTATTTCAAGTTGATTTCTGTTTAAAATGACAAGAGTATCATTAAATTTTTTCAAAATTTCTAAATTTAGTGTTAACTGTTTATTGGTTGCTGAAACAATTTTATGTTGATTTCTTTTTAATTTTTCTATTTCTAAATCATATCGTTCGGCATCTTTAGAATCCAAATTACCTGTTACTAATTTTACTATATGTCCTAATCCATCGATTAGGCCACGTTTATCTCTGGTATGAGTTTCTGGCAATAAATTACTTAATTTATCATAACAAGTTTTTAACTGGTGAACTATTAGGGGTTGAAAAGTTATAAAGGTTAAAGTTTCGCTTGAGTTTAAGGGATCTAAAGAATTGTCGATGAAATTTAATCTTTCTAAAATTTGTTTAATATCAAAATAATGAACTAACATGTGTTTAGTCTTGAAAATTTTGGCTTCGCCTAAAAACAGGGGTAGAACACCGGGGTTGTCAGATATGTCCGTCAGCTGAAGTTCCTGGTTTAGGACTCTTGTCAGTATTGTCAGGCATAGTCTGTAATTTTAATGGTCTTTTTATTTGTTGTTTATGATACTCACCGGTATCTGTTAGTATTTTGTTACTATTATCAGTTAAACATTGTTCCGCTTTAAATTTGGGGAGTGCTTTATTTCTACTTTTTGATTTTAAGTAAATTTTTGATTTTGGGTCAAATTTTGGTGGATCTTCTAATTTTTCGTTAGCTTTTTCTATTCTAGTTTCTTTAATTTGTGTGCATTTATCGTGTCTATTTTTATAAAGATCGGTAGTTGTTTTTTTATGATTTAAAATATAATCGGAATAAAATTTCTTGTTTAAATCTATACTAAGTATGTCTGAATTTTCTAAATGTCCTGTTATTATTTCTAACGGTGTGAGTTTAGTAAGAGAATGGATAGTATTATTGTAGGCTAGTATTGCGTATTGCATTTGATTTTCTATAGTTCTATTTGGATTTGTAGAGTCTAAAATTCGTAGGTGTTCGATAAGTGTAGAATGTAGTCTTTCAACAGTTGCGTTAGAATGTGAATGTAATTTTGTTGTAAGATGTATAGATATTTTGAGAAGGGTACAAAATTCTCGAAAAATTGCATTAGTAAATTCGGGTCCATTGTCTATTTTTATCACTAAAGGTGTTCCGTGGTGACTGAAAAATTCAATGAGACGATCTGTGATAGGAATAACATTACATCCGGGAATTGAATAGGCTGAACTAAATTTTGAAAATTCGTCAATAATTGTTAAAAATTTTTGATTTTTGTATTGAAAAACATCTAATGACAGAATTTCAAAAGGTTTGTTAGGAACTGGAATCATTTGTAATTTTGGTTTTATCGGTTGTCTATCGTACTTGTGTACTTGACAAGTTTCACAATTATTTATATATCTAGTTATATCTTCTTTCATAGAAGGCCAGTAATACCTTCTTTGTATATGCAACAGAGTTTCATTTATACCTCTATGATTGGTTTTAGATAGGTGATAATTATTTATTATGTCTTGTTGTTCTAATTGATTTTCTACATCTTCTAAAATTTTGATTGTTTGAAATAATTGATAAGCTTGATTTTTAAATGTTTTCTGCAAAGTTTGAACAAATTGGGGGTAATGTGTTTTATTCTCAAAATATAGACCGTATCGTTTTTTTGGATTTATATATTCTTTAAATAAATTTATTACATATGTTTCCAGGTTTTGGATAGGGATATTTGCAATAATTTTGGTTTTTTTAGAATCGTGTACATTTACTAATTTAGGTTTTTGTATCTTAGACAAATTTGTAAATTTTAATATAATTTGGTTAGCGAATAAATTTATTGGTTTTTCGGATATGGGGATCTCTAGAATGGGGTTTTCTTGTTGGGAATGTACTGTATTGTCAGAGTCAGAGTCGTTTTCTTGAATGATATTCGGTGTGTCAAAATTTAAGGATGTACTAGGCACTGGGTTAAGATCTTCGAGAAGAATTTCTTCTAAATCTTGTAGGTCAGGTGGGTGTTCAATATTTGGAAATAAGGACATATTGTCAGGTGGTTCTTCAGTTTCTTTATTGTGAATTTCAATTCGGGAAAGGGCATCAGCATTTGTATTTTTTATACCTTTTTTATAAACAATGTTGTAATCGTATTCTAGTAATTTTAATCGCCATCTAACTAATTTTGAATTGGGTTCTTTTAAGTTAAATAACCACTGTAGTGGTTGATGGTCTGTTATTATAGTAAATTTTGTTCCAAAAATGTAAGGCCTGAATTGTTTTACAGCATATATTATAGCGAGAAGTTCTTTTTCTATTGTTGAATAATTCTTTTCGTGTTCATTTAAAGTTCGGGATATGTATGCTACTGGTTTATCTGATCCAATGGGTCCTTGACTTAAGATTCCTCCTATTGCTAAATTTGAAGCGTCTGTCGTAACATTAAAAGGTTTTGAAAAATCGGGATAAATTAATAATGGTTCGTTAGACAGTAAATTTTTACAAAGTGAAAAACAATTCAAAAATTCTTTATCATGAATTACTTTAGCATTTTTTCTTAAACATTTAGTTAATGGGGTGGTTATTTTTGCAAAATCTTTAATAAATCTTCGATAATATCCAATAAGGCCTAAAAATGATTTTATTTCTTTTTGTGTTTTGGGTATAGGGAAATTTTTTATGCAGGAAATTTTGTCTGAATTTGGTTTTATGCCGTCAGGTGTTATTGTATGTCCGAGAAATTTAGTTTCTTTTAACAAGAAGTCGCTTTTGTCTAGTTGAATTGTTAATTGTGACTCGCGTAATTTGTCGAAAACTAATTTTAAATTTTGAATGTGTTCGTTTAAAGAAGTAGAAAATATTACAATATCATCCATATAGATGAGGCAGATCTTGTTAATTAAACCGTTAAATACTTCGTTCATGGTTCGTTGAAACGTGGATGGTGCGTTTTTTAGTCCAAAAGGCATTCTCAAAAATTCAAAGTGTCCGTTTTCGGTGGTAAAAGCGGTTTTTTCTATGTCGCGAGGGTCCATCTGAATTTGATGAAATCCGGAAGCAAGATCGAGGGTACTAAAATATGTAGCACGTCCTAATTTGTCGAGTAAGTCAGTTATATTCGGGATAGGAAATTTGTCGTCTATGGTTTTTTCATTTAGTTTTCTGTAATCTACTACCATACGCCATTTTGTTTTTCCTGAAGCGTCTTGTTTTTTGGGAACTATCCAAACAGGACTGGACCAAGGGGAACAGCTAGGTTGGATTATATTTTGGTTCAACAATTTTTCTGTTTGTTCCATAACTTCAGTTTTGTGTACATAAGGGTATCTGTATGATTTAGTGAAAATTGGTGTTTCGTCAGTTGTCCGTATAACATGTTTAACTTTGTTGGTAAAAGTTAGGGGTTCACCTTCAAAATAAAAAACGTCTGGATATTTTTTACATAAGTCTAAAATTTTTATCTTTTCTTCTGAATTTAGATGATTGGTCCTAATAAGTTTGGAAATCGATTCTCTCTTGCTGGGTTGAGTTTCGATAAAGTATGACTTTATGGTTTTCGGTTTAATTTTATTTTCACTATTGTTATTTCGAATATGTAAATTAATTTTGGTGGTGGGTGATATAAGTACTAAATTATTAAAATCTAAATTTATTTTTAGTTTTCAAAAGTTATCGATGCCAATTAATCCGTCAAAATAATTATGAAAATTAAATAAATGGAAAGTTAAATTTTGATCAGAATTAAATTCAGTAAAACTGGGTATATTTATAATACCATTGCAATCATGTTTGTTAAAAATGGTTGTTACAGTAAATTTTGATTCTACAATTTTATTTCCAAAATATTTTATTGCTAAGTCCGGGTTTATAAAGGATTTTGAGGAACCTGTGTCTATTAGTAATTTTAAAGGTGGGTCGCAAATTTTTATGACTGGAAGGTTATCGCCATTAGTGTAACTTACTATTCTGTGGGTTGATTCGAGGCGTCTTCTGTAAAATTTGACTCGTCTTCGAAATTTTCGAATTGGTCTTGTGACATGCAAAGGTCGTTAAAGTCAGTTTCTTCGTATCCGCTATTTTCAGGATTTTCTAACTCGGTATCGTCTGTTTCTATATTATAATTTTTTAGCTGGGGTGTGGTGTATGTTGTAGAAATCGACATAGGTGTAGGTTTGTATGTATTTGTTATCTGCTGTGTGGGTTTGTATGTATTCGTATTTCGATTCATATTATAATAATTATTAGGAATATTTGGGCGGTTTGATTTTAATAAGGGTGAATTATTGATTTGTTGTGTGGGTCTATTATAGGGTTGCGGTTGTTTTTGTACAGGTTTATAAAATGGATTTTGGTTTTGTGTTGGAATGAAATTGGGTTTTTGTATGAATTGTGTATATGGTGTGTGTTGTGTCCTATTCTTTGATTTTAGATAATTTAGCTGTGAGTCAACAGAGTTGGCTTGAACTAATTTTTCTTCGTCTTTTATAATTTCTAAAGCTTTAAGAATAGTTTCAGGTCTATTCGATCGTACAAATTTTCCCATAGGTTCTTTCAAACCTCGTAAAAATGTCGTTAAAGTGAATCTAGTGTATAACGAATGTTTAATGCGTTTTTCTTCGTTTCCGTCGTTTATTTCTATATAATTTATTATGGTGTCCAATAAATTATTACATTCGTCGAAGAATGCAATGTAAGTCTGATTGGGTTTTTGTTTCAAAAGTAGGAGATCACGTACTAGTAAATCTTCAGACCGTTGGTCTGCGAAATTATCTGTTAATGTTTGTTTTATTTCAGACCACGATTTTGCTCGTCTATTATTTATAGCTATTTTGGCACGGCCCGTAATTTTCGATAATACGCCATTTAAAATTCTAAAATTTTGAAAATTATCGCGATCGGGGTGACTATAGTAATTTATTAATTGATCCGAAATTCTGAGAAATTCGTGGAGGTGTTGAACATCTCCGTCAAATTCTGGTATGATTTGTAAATCTCTAGTGTCGAACAGGGGTACAATTTGGTTTGTATTTTGCGTCATGTTGTTAATGGGGTTTGAATTTACGTTATCGTCAGATTCTAAATCTAATTGAGATAAGGAGTTTATTAACTCGTCAACTGAAGTCATAAGATGCGGAACGATTTACAATTTCTTAAATCTATTATATAAAATTATTGACTTACAGTATTACGGATGTTTTCATAGTAGTAATTGACTGTTGATTGTTGATTTGAAGTTGGTTGAGATGAGCGGTGAAGACAGCTGTTGTTGATCGATCGGACAGCAACAATTGATCTTGACTTGTTGTTGCGGCTTACCGGCGCAACTCTTGATGCTTTACAGATGTATTTGTATTTAACAATTATTAGTTGATCGAACTTTGTTTAGTTTGATTAATTTGTTTAATTTTGTTTAGTTTTAACTTTGTTTAGTTTGTTTTAGTTTGCTTAATTATTTATTTGTTTCTTGTATATTTAAAATTATTTGTATATATGTTTCTTAAACTTATTATTTTTATTTAAGTACTGGTTTTATTTATTTTTAAATATTTGTTTATTTAGTTTCGTTTTATAGTTCGAATATTGCGTAAGGAATTAAAATTCTCCGTAAATTTCAATAATTAGCCCTGTTGAGGTACGTCGCAATATCCTACCGACTGCGCCAATTAAATGACAAATTTCTATTTGTCTTTAAAAAAAAAATATTTTTTATTTATTTAAAATTATAAAATAATTACAAAGTTTATATAAGTAATATTATTTAATTAATTATTTAATATTTAATGTTGCTTCTATTTTACATACAGAATTTAATGGACTTTGCCCCACAACTGTTATAGTTTAAAGTTAAGAATAAATCTTTGTATAATTATTATTATTTGAGATTGCTTCTATTTTGCACATAGAATTTAATGAGCTTGGCCCAACAACCTTTCTTGATGAAAGTGAGATTGAATCTGAATAATTATTAATATTTAGTAAAAATCACAGTTTGCCCGAAATGGACTTTGTACTGTAAAATGTGCTATGTCCAGCAAAGTAAACTATGGGAAACAACTGTGTGAGAAAGTGTCTTATGTCACTTGTGCACATTGTCATATGAAACATGTCATATAATTCGCGGGCACAGCAATTCGATGCGGCTGAAGCGGCGGCTGTACAGAAGCTGTACAGGTCCAGCAAGGCTCGTGCTGTCAACCGCGTTCTCAATCCGGACGCTGCGCCCTTCTGCACGGTTAGCGCGGAGCGTATTGCGGAGCATTTCACCGGTATTTATGCTGAGTCAAATCGGCAAGTACCGGATGTTCCGCAATGCGTTGTTGATGCGCTGGTCCCGCGGGAGGACGCAACAGACATAGACGACGCAGTCTATGTTGTGCCGTTTGAAGAGAGCGAGGTTGTCGCACGCCTTGCTAAGACTAAGAACACGGCCCCGGGAAGAGACGGTATTCGGTACTCGTTGCTGAAACGTGTCGACCCGGGATGCTGGGTTCTTACGGCGATGTACAACCGGTGCTTCAGGGAGAAGCGAACACCCCTGGCGTGGGCCGACTCGCGGACGGTTCTGCTGTATAAGAAAGGTGACCGTAATGACCTCGCCAACTGGCGGCCACTCGCGTTGGGCGGCACTATCGGCAAGTTATACGCCGCTGTCATCTCGGATAGAATTGCACGATGGGCTAAGAGGCATGAGTCCCTTTCTCCGGCGCAGAAGGGATTCATGGAGGGTGAAGGGTGCTTCGAGCACAATTTCATCGTGCAATCTGCGCTGGACGATGCGAGGCGCGGTCGGGGGGAAGTCGTGGTGTGTTGGCTGGATCTAGCCAATGCCTTCGGCTCCCTTCCGCACGCGACCATTCGCACCGTATTCGAGATGCTCGGTGTGCCAGACCATCTGCTCAGTGTCATCCTTGAGCTTTACTCCCGAGCGACAACCACGGTCCGTACCACTGATGGTGAGACGGACCCGATTCCGGTGCGTTCGGGGGTAAAGCAGGGATGTCCCCTGAGCCCGATGGTATTCAACTTGGCGATAGAGCCCCTCATCCGTGTGGCTGCTGGGATGGCGGATATTCACGGTTACACGCTTTGTGGTCAAAATATCTCGGCTCTTGCGTACGCGGACGACATCGTCCTCTTGGCCAAAAACCCACGGTCAATGCAGCGTATGCTGGATACCGAGTGTGATGTCGCTGGCTGGCTGGGTCTCAGCTTCAAGCCAGCAAAGTGCGCTACACTACATGTGCACTGTCGAGACAGGAGAGAGGTTAGACAGACGGTCTTCACAATTCAGGGAGGTCGGCCGGAGGTTCTAGGTGACGGAGACGTCTATAGCCACTTGGGCGTACCAACGGGGTTCCGGGTTGACCAGACCCCGTACGATACTATTCAGCGCGTGGTCGCTGACGCCCACGCTATAGACGCCTCGCTGTTAGCACCCTGGCAAAAGCTCGAGGCGCTGAACATGTTCGTCCTGTCGCGTCTTGATTTCATTATCCGTGGCGCCAAGGTGTTGAAAGGCCCCTTGACGGAGGCGGATAGGGAAATCAAGAAGCTTGCCAAAAAATGGATGAGCTTGCCTCAGCGCGCTTCAGCTGAGCTTCTTTATATGCCATCTTGGCAGGGTGGAGCCAACCTTTTCCCTCTGGCCGATCTTGCTGATGTGCTGACCGTTGCACATGCCTTTCGGCTTCTAACCTGTCCCGACGGTGTCGTTAGGCACGTTGCGTGGGATACCCTGCGCAAGGTGATAACGAAGCGCACGACGACAGCTCCAACTGGTGTGGACGTAGCCGCGTACCTGAGCGGTTCCTTGGAAGGGAACATGGCCCGAGACGGAGGCGACATTTCGAGTCTGTGGACGCAGACCCGGAATGCCTGCAGTCGCCTCGGCTCAAAGTTCGGCGTGGAGTTTGATTGGTGCGAGGAACACGGAGAACTGTCCGTGGCTGTGAGGCATCCAGAACGGCCTATCGAGCGAGTGCTGGTCCCGGGTGCAGCGAGGGCATCTATTATCAGACAACTCAAGACGTCAATCCGGTCGGCATACGCAGCTCGACTCATTCGGAAGCCGGACCAGGGCAAAGTTTACTCTTCGGTCGCACAGAGAGGAGCCAGTAACCACTTCTTACTGAATGGTCGCTATACCCGCTTCTGTGACTATCGGTTCGTCCACCGGGCGCGACTCGATTGTGTGCCACTTAATGGCACGCGTCGGTTCGCTCGCGGTGGAGACAAGCGGTGTCGCAGGTGCGGATATGCGCGGGAGACCCTCCCCCATGTGGTGAATCACTGCAGGGTCCATTCAGACGCGTGGCAGCGGCGGCATAACGCCGTACTAACAAGACTGGCTAACTCCGTGCGTCCGCGGACTGGTGTCTCGGTATCCATCAACAAGGCTGTTGGTGGTGTCCGGGACAACCTTCGCCCTGACCTGGTCTTCCGCAATGAGGCCGAGAAGCGAATATCGATCGTTGACGTCACGATCGCCTTTGAGGGAGCCTTGGAGGCAGCTCGGCAACAGAAGCTCGTGAAATACGGGCCTCTGGCTGCCGAGCTGCAAGCCCAGGGCTACGAGGTGTACCTTGAGGCGTTCGTGGTCGGTTCACTCGGCGCTTGGTTGTCGAGTAATGATGCTGTCCTGGCGCACCTGGGAGTAGCACGAAGCTACGGCACCGTCATGGCCCGCCTTATGGTCTCAGACACGATCCGCTGGACACGGGACATCTACATCGAACATCTGACCGGCGTCCGGCAATATCAAGACTAGCCCCTCAACTACAGCAGTCATCGTCTCTCTCTTCGACCCCTTTAAATTCATAATTTTATACTCTTATACTTTTACCATATTTGTTATTTTTGTTATATTGTTATATTTTATCGCTCATGCTATACTATAGTTGCACATATTTTGTTGTTTTTCTATATATTTCCATTTATATTGATATACTTTATATATATTTTTATTATTTTGTTTATTTATATTATTATTAATTCTTATTGTTATTGTTATTAATAAATTATTTATCTTTTCGGCGGTGATCCGTTTAGGACCACCGCACGCCACCCTGTTTCGATAGGGTGGCATCGCATAATTACTTATTTACCTTAGTATGATACATTAGTCATTGGCATCGGACCCCTGCGATGTGCACAACCCGTTGTGCACTTTGCAGAGGTCACGATGCGGTGCCGTCCCATTGGCCGCCCTCTGGGAAAAATGGTGACCACTGGGACGGCACATAGTTGAAATTACGTAATTTGTACCGTGATATATATTTTGTCTTTGTGATACTACACTTCTATTCTTCAATTGTAATCATTATTGTATTTTTTAAAATTATGAAAATAAATTGCTTTAATCTGTTCTTATCAGCTTAATATGTTTAAATTCTAAATCTTAGTCAGTCGGTTTCAGTTACCTTTTATATTTTTGTAATCATCATTGTAGCGAGAGTTGTTTAATTTTGTTAAGTTTTTAGTTTTTCGGTTAATTTGTGTCGTGGTTGTGTAAATTCTTGTTAAGTTTCGTTATCTAATTGGTTAGTTATTGTATAATTTCGTTTAATTTATTCATTTTTGTGCCTTTTTCGTTAACATTTTATCAATTTTATTTAAAATTTTGTGTATTATTTTAACATTGTGAGTTATTTTACGTTTATTTATTCCTGTTTCCTTCGTTTTCCTTGGTTCTTTTGAGTTGTTTCCTTATTTTTCTTTCATTCTCTTTCATTCCTTTATAATTTCCCATAGCCACGACCTTATTTTAACCCGAAAAAAGAAGAGACAAGTGTGAAGATGGAGCCCCGCATTGAAGAGACTGGCAGCAGCGATGGAGAGCGCGTAGGAGCTTCCGGCACACGGACGAACAGCCCGAGGGACAACGTCGTTTACATCCAGTTTCCGGTGCCGGAAACAGTTGCTTGCACGACGTGCAGGGGGAATCCTGACCGCATGGGCCGACACATTTACAAGCACTACAATTGTTTGAAAAAACATATGAAACGTCACCACGGCCGTGCGGTAGTGCTCAAATTTGTGTGTTGCGTTTGCAACTTCACGAGTGAATCCGTGAGGGAGCTGAAGACAC
>CM077528.1:598572-731798 GCA_039654895.1 Mongoloraphidia duomilia
ACTCCAATACCCCGCACTTTAAGTTTCAAAGTTATAAAACAGCATCTGAGATATTTTTGAGTTTTCTTAAAAATGCCAAAAGTAAGAAGACTCCCCTCTTTGTACGAATGTTCGAAATTTTTGAAAAATAAATTCGATCCGATACGTTTGATATTAAGTCTATTTATTGAAAAAATAACGCAGAATCGACTAACAACCCGCACTTGTAGTTTCGAAGATATAAAACACCATCTGAGAGATTTTTGAGTTTTCTTAAAAATGCCAAAAGTAAGAAGACCCCCCTCTTTGTACGAATTTGCGAAATTTTTTAAAAATAAATTCGATCCGATACGTTTTATAGTAAGTCTATTTATAGAAAAAATAACGCTGAATCGACTAGCAACCCGCACTTTTGGTTTCAAAGATATAAAACAGCATCTGAGAGATTTTTGAGTTTTCTTAAAAATGCCAAAAGTAAGAAGACCCCCCTCTTTGTACGAATTTGCGAAATTTTTGAAAAATAAATTCGATCCGATACGTTTGATATTAAGTCTATTTATAGAAAAAAACGCTGAATCGACTCCAACACCCCGCACTTTTAGTTTCGAAGATATAAAACAGCATCTGAGAGATTTTTGAGTTTTCTTAAAAATTCCAAAAGTAAGAAGACCCCCCTCTTTGTACGAATTTGCAAAATTTTTAAAAAATAAATTCGGTCCGATACGTTGGATATTACGTCTATTTATTGAAAAGTTAACGCAGAATCGACTAACAACCCACATTTTTAGTTTCGAAGATATAAAACAGCATCTGAGAGATTTTTGAGTTTTCTTAAAAATGCCGAAAGTAAGAAGACCTCCCCTCTTTGTACGAATTTGCGAAATTTTTTAAAAATGAATTCGATCCGATACGTTTTATAAGTCTATTTATAGAAAAAATAACGCTGAATCGACTAACAATCCGCACTTTTGGTTTCGAAGTTTTACAAGCCGTGAGGTGGATCGTTTATTAGGACTAAAGTGCGACCCTTGAAGTCCACACGACGAACTTCCCAGTTTGATAAATATTTAATAATAATAATTAAATTAGATATTACACAGAAAAGTAATCATTTTAATCATTAAAACATAATTATTATTTATTTTTAACATTAAAAAAAAAACGGCTGAACCGATTTTTATAAAATTTATGTCGGATCAAAATGACGTTAACACGCCTCGATTGACACCCTTATGAAGTCGATATAATTTTTTAATTACGAGATATTGTGTAAAATCTACTTTTTTGGAGTCTATATGGTTAAGAAAAAAGAACGGCTGGACCGGTTTTGAAAAAATTTCTTTCAGATTATATTTACGTTAATACGCGTTGATTGGGACCCTAACGTAGTCGATATCATTTTTCATTCTGGAGATTTCGTCTTAGAAAGAAATGGACACATACGTACGTACATACGTACACACACACAGACATCTTTCTAAAAATAGTGTAAAAATAGTGTAGTGACCTTGAAACATAAAAATTTGTTATACGTTTTGATTTCGATTTTCGGACCCATTACAATAACTTCCAATGGGACGTTAATAATAATTTTTGTTGTATATAATATTATATGTTACAATTAAACCGTCAACCAAGCTATTTTATTTAATAACTACTTAGTACTTATTCCACAAATAACGCCTCCTTTCATTTTTGAAGTGAAAACTTCCTTAGGCGCGTTAGGCACTCTTAGCCTGGGTAGTGAAATAAAGTGAACCGGAGTCGATTTCTTTGTTCTTCATGCGAGCGGAAAAAATATTCACCAACGTACGAACGAACGTACGCACTCGCGTACACGTACACACACACACAGAGAGAGAGAGAGAAAAAGCCAGCGCGAAACTGGAAGGTTTGGGTTAGAGTCCCGCGACGGTGACAGGTTGAATAAATAAATTTTTCTGATATTGCTTGTAGCAAGGGACAAAACGATACAAGTAAATACGAGTACATACTCGATCTTTTCTTTTCGATACCAAATACTTTTGGTATCGATACTTCTTAACCGAGTACTGAGTAGGTATCGATAAAAAGTACTCGGATCGGTACTCATTTGGTTCAGGCAGATTTTCTTTCTTGGAACATAATAATATGTCACACACTCTCACATGAAAGCATCTTTTTTTCTAAACAGTTGGCAGCCTTGAGCTTCGAACCAGGGTTTTATTTATCCTTTAATTATCCTTTAAATTATCGAAGAAGAGTGTAGATTATACTCTCAACAACAGAGGTCATAAGCGTCAAAAAAATATATCGAAATAAGTAGGTATCGATACTTACTATGCGATACCGAGTAGGTATTGATATTTTCTTGCGATACTACTTCCAAATAAAAGTATCGATACCTGCGTGGTATCGTTTCATCCCTACTTGTAGCGTGACGTTATTCGGTGTCTTCTCTTTTTAACACGCTTATATTAGTTCTACCTGTATGTATGTATATGTATGTAAAGGATTCTTTTAATGCGATTTTCACCTACTTCAAAACTTCAGATTGAACTGAAACTTTGCACACTTATCAAGGACCGATGACAATACAATAATTCAATAAGTTTGTCCCATTATCCTGACCAGAATCTCCAGGAATAAAAAGCAAAAATAAATTATAATTTAAAAAAACTAAAAAACACGCTTTAATGGTAAACTGAACTAAAAAGTAAAAAATGATTTTTATTGTAAAAAAGTGTTGGGTGCTTTGTACCATATTTTCTTACTTTATAACAACTGATATCGAGTACCCCACGCTTTTTTACAATAAAAATTATTTTTTACTTTTTAGTTCAGTTTACCATTAAAGCGTGCTTTTTGGTTTTTTTAAATCATAATTTATTATGAAGAGTTGTAGGGCTTCTTTAAATATCTGTTTTATTTACATATAAATTAAATATTGACCATCGCTGTTTGTGACGTAGTTATTTTTTCAAAATATAACAGATCGGATTCCCTAGACGTTCTACGTGTAAAAATCACGTTTTTCTGGTTTTTGACCTACTGACAAGGTAAAACCGAAATTGTTGTCACTGACTGAAAACATGTTACAAGTAAAATATTTATGACTAATGCTGGGTTGCAGAAAGCATTGTCAAAAAATTTAATTTGACAATGACCTTAGATTGTGACCATATTCTCACAGTTTTTATACATGCAGGAGCAGTCTAAGGTCGTTGTGAAACTCCCATTAGATTGTACTCACACAAAAATAATTGATCTACTCAGAAAAAGATCGCTTTTCAAGCAAAATTTTAATCAAAATGTGTAAAAAAATGGTGTTTCGAAGTGGAAATTGTACAAAAATAGTAGTTTATACAACTAGTACAATTAAGTATAAGACGCGAGGGGTGACGTTGGTACGAGAGTACCAACACCCCGAGCGTCTTATATTTAACTAACGGCTCTGCCGGGCTTCGTCCGGGTGCTAAGAAATCCCGGTGCAATCTACTACTCACTCGCTTCGCTCGTTCGATTGAATATTAAAATTACATTACTCACTCGCTTCGCTCGTTCGCTATATATATAAACCTTCCGTGAAAAATTATCTAACTGATGGTGAAAACCGCATCAAAATCCGTTGCGTCGTTTAGGAGGAGTCAGCGGTTATACAGACAGACAGACGCGGAAAGCGACTTCATTTTATACTATATAGAGATTTTACGAATTGTATACACTATTTTTTGTAACACATATTATATGAAATGCGTTTTATTTATTTATTTATTTATTGTAAATTATAGACGCGTCGACAACTTAGATCATTAGCGTTTTGATTACATTATATAATAACTCACTTAAAACTAAATTACATCGCAAAACATCCATGAGCGGAGGCGGGATTAGAACCCACGACAGTCTGATCCAGTGCCCGCGACGCTAACCACTGGACCAGACTGTCCTCTATATGAAATGCGTAGTGAGTTTAGTACGGCGCAGGATATTATAGGATTTTTTGGAAATTTTTGCAGTCAATTTATTAATTTCCAAAAAATACTATTATATGAAATTTACAATATATTCAGCTTTAAAGCTTTATTGAATTAATTTTAAGCACCTAAATCTCACTGACAGTTGAAAATATTGGCCTTGATCCAATATTTATTTACTTTGTTACCATAGCAACTATACAGTGTGTCCACAGACTCATCCTCAACATGGGGATCTCCGTTGTTATGGGAGATAGAGATTTGGTTAAATGAGACAAAATGTGCAGAATCTCCAGTACTACTCCCCTTCGTAGTCAAACTTTCCATATTTTGCTTGGTTCGCGACCGACAGTTGAAAAACGAGATTTACCCATTTTCGTTTTTTGTTTATAACCCGCTTATTAAGTAAGTTAGAAAAAAAATATTTTCACTTTCTTAAGGCCGTTTTTTATGAAGATTTCAAATCTCTTTTCATATTTTTATTTACTTTTATAGTTTTACAGATACTTGTATTAACTTTGTTTTTTTAAATACACGTCAAAGATGGCCATGACACCATTCGAAGGAGATTTTTTTCTCTTTAATTTGATATGAGGGTTGATGGATTTATTTTCAAAAATAACAGAGCTATACGTAAAACACTGATTTTTAGTAGTAGGCTATGCTAAATTAATTGATAAAACAACAGAAGGCTTAGCAAACAGTTGAAATTCGCGTTGGTTTAGTAAACAGCTGTTTTGTTTTAGCTGTTAAAGTGTAGTTTGTTGCTAATTTGTCAGTTTACTAAGTGATTTATTAAATTTATTTTTGTTATCATGGAACCATTTTGTAACAATGTTACATGTTACATTGTTACATTCTATGTCACAAAAATTCGACCAGAGCTGCAGAAATGTATTTCGATCAGTATCCAGAATGAAGACAACCTCATTCGTATATGCGTTAAGGTAGCCCCCCCCCCCAGTGAGTTTTTTCAAATTTAAACTACGCCATAATTTTGCTCCAATTTTGCACCATTTTGCTCCATTAAAAAAAAATTTTGCTCCACATTAGCAAGAAAGATATATGGAAAACTAAATGGGAGGGGCTAACTTAACGATGCCCCCCCACTCGACAATTAAGTGTTTTCATTATGGATTTCGATTCGTTATATTTTGCACCATTTTGCTCCACAATAAAAAAAATTTGCTCCAATAGAGGGAGAGAAATAGGAAGCCCCAAAGATTCTCTAATAGCCCCCCCAACTGATTTTTTTCGAACTTTTTTCGAACCATTTGATTCGCTATATTTTGCTCCATTTTACTCCACAATGAAAAAATTTTGCGCCTCTAGTGGGAGAGAAATAGGAAGCCCCAAAGATTCTCTAATAGCCCCCCCACTGATTTTTTTCGAACTTTTTTTATACCATTTCATTCGTTATATTTTGCACCATTTTGCTCCATAGTAACTAAATTTTGCACCAGCCACCGTACCCAAGAATAAAGCTCCAAAAAATCTCTAATATCCCCCCCCCACTAAATTTTTTCGAACTTTTTTTATACTATTTGATTTGCTATATTTTGCTCCATTTTGCTCCACAATGAAAAAATTTTGCTCCAATAGTGGGAGAGAAATAGGAAGCACCAAAAATTCTCTAATAGCCCCCCCCCATTGATTTTTTTCGAACTTTTTTTATACCATTTCATTCGTTATATTTTGCACCATTTTGCTCCGTAGTAACTAAATTTTGCACTAGCCACCCTATCCAAGAGTAAAGCTCCAAAAAATCTCTAATAGCCCTCCCGCCACGAAATTTTTTTCGAACTTTTTTTGTACTAATTTATTCGCTATATATTGCACCATTTTGCTCCACAATGAAACATTTTTGCTCCAATAGTGGGAGAGAAATAGGAAGCCCCAAAGAATTTCTAATAGCGTCGCCCACTGATTTTTTAAAACTTTTTTTCTACAATTTAATTCGTGTAAAGCAATTAGAAATAGCAAATCAAATTATACTGAAAAAGTTAAAAAAAAATAGTGAGGGGGGAGGCTGTTAGTGTTAAAATGTTTGGGCGAAAATTATTATTTTGTTTGTTGTAATTATTATGCATCTTAGGTAACGAAATATATAAAAGTTGTTGATAATATTTTTACAGTCTGAAATAAATATTCTTGTCAAGCAGTCGCGTCTTTTATTGTCTTTTTATCATTTTATGGTATATTATAAATCATTAATTTTAATTGGTTATGGGCCCAGTCACCCGAGTTTAATTTAATTATTTACTGGTTATAAGCAAATAAAATAATAATAAAAAAAAAAAAAAAAATTTGCAACCAAGATGGCTTCAACTAGAATACCATTAATTGATAAATTAAAAGGACGCGAGAATTATCCGACATGGAAATTTGCCATGCAAGCATATCTCGAGCACGAGGACATGTGGGAGTGCATCGTAGGCACAGACGAGGATACTCGAAAAATGGCAAAGGCAAAATTCAAATTAATTCTATGCGTGGATCCGATAAACTATTCACACATTCAATCGACAAGTACGGCCAAAGACGTGTGGCAAAAACTTCAAGCAGCGTTCGAAGATTCAGGACTCACCAGAAAAGTAAGCTTGCTTCACAATCTAGTTACAGCACAACTTGAAAAATTTAATTCTGTCGAGGAATACGTCAATGAAATAATGATCACAGCTCATAAATTAAATGGTCTCGATTTCAACGTACCCGACGAATGGCTTGGTACTTTAATGCTGGCAGGTTTACCAGATGAGTATAAACCTATGATAATGGGTATCGAGAGCTCTGGAATGCCGATTACCGCAGACTCTATCAAAACAAAATTATTACAAGACGTCAAAGATTCGAAAGCTGGTAATATTACGAATAATCAGACGGCGTTCTTTGCAAAGGATAAGAACAAAGGGCCACGTTGTTTCAACTGTAATAAATATGGACACTACGCAAATGTATGTCGATCCAAGAAAAAGAACTCAGGAGGATATTCTCAAAAGACAGAACAGAAGCCAAATTCTTCGAAAAATGAAAAAGCGTTTGTCGCACTTCTGTCTTCCTCAAAAGTCAGCAATGGAAACTGGTATGTAGATTCATGCTCATCCACTCATTTAACTAACGAAAAAGTAAACTTGCAGAATCACAAGGATTGCGAGAACATCGATATCATCGTAGCAAACAATGATGCTATTTCAGTCAAGGCGATTGGTAACGTGAAAATCCCCGTGATGATGAAAGACGGTATAGAGAAAGTTGTAGCTAAGGACGTGCTGTATGCCCCAAAGAGTGCCGCAAATTTACTATCAGTCAGTAAAATAGTAAATAAAGGATTTTCTGTTATATTTACGCCGGGGGACAGTTACATAAGCAATGACGATGGAACTCGATTCGCGACAATGCTAGAAGAAAATGGAATCTACAAACTGGACACACCAAAAGAAAAAGTTTATTTTGCTACAAAAACTGAAAACGCAGAGATATGGCATAAGCGCCTCGGACACTTAAATTATAAGAGTGTAATAGCGCTCAGCAAGAATCCCGCAACTGAAATACGAATTGGTAGTACGGAAACGCCGCCATGTGTTTCCTGCATAAAGGGAAAACAGCATCGACTGCCTTTTCCACATAGCAAAACACGTTCCAGAGAGATTCTACAACTACTACATTCTGACCTCAGCGGCCCCATGGAAAATACATCGATCGGCGGGTCAAGGTACTTTCTTACAATTATTGATGATTACAGCAGAAAAACTTTTGTGTTTTTCTTAAAAGAGAAAAGTCAAGTTACAGAAACCTTCATTGAATTTAAAACCTTGATCGAAAATCAAACTGAAAAAAAGGTGAAGATTCTCAGAAGTGACAATTGAGGAGAATACATAAGTAAAGAACTCGAGAAGTACATGAAAGAGTCCGGCATAAAACATCAATTTACGATGAGGTATACCCCGCAGCAGAACGGCGTAGCCGAACGGGAAAACAGGACACTCATCGAGAGGGCGAGATGTATGATGTTTGAAGCCGAACTTCCGAAGATTTACTGGGCTGAAGCGGTAGCAACTGCTGCTTACTTAGCGAACAGATCACCGAATTCTAGCATCGGAGGGAAAATGCCAGAAGAATTGTGGTCAGGATCAACACCGAGCTTAACGCATTTAAGAGTTTTCGGCTGCATCGCGTATGCCCATGTCCCGAAAGAGTTACGACTAAAATTGGACCCCAAAGGGAAGAAACTTTTGTTCATGGGATACTGCGAAGAATCAAAAGGTTATCGACTCATAGATCCTGATACGAAGGAAATTACGAAAAGTCGTGACGTCGTTTTTCTGGAAAACTACAAAAAGGTAAATAACGGGAATTCTGATATTTTTCAATTCGACGAAAATGACACTTTACAGGACGAGACTGATTCCGAAAATCTCGAAAAATCTGCACAGACAGAGCCGATCATCGAACCTGTAACTCTCCGCAGATCTACACGAATTCGTAAATCAGCCATCATGGACGATTTTGTATCTTACCTTACCCTGAGCAGCGATGTAACGGATCCGGAAAGTGTAGAAGAAGCTCTGGATTCGTCTGACAGCGCGAAATGGATAAAGGCTATGAAAGAGGAACACGATTCACTTGTAAAGAACGATACCTGGACACTAGTCGATTTACCAAAGAACAAGCGAGCACTTGACACGAAGTGGGTGTTCAAGATAAAACGAGACTCGACTGGACAAACTAAACGCTATAAAGCAAGGCTTGTTGTCAGAGGCTATGGACAAGTGGAAGGTATCGATTATAGTGAAACGTATTCTCCGGTGGTACGATACACATCGATTAGATTCTTGTGCGCTTTAGCAGCGAAGCATGATTTTCATATGGACCAAATGGACGTGACAGCAGCTTACCTGCACGGAAATATTGAAGAGGAAATCTACGTAAAACCACCGAAGGAACTCATGAAACCCGAAGAAGAAAAAGTATGGTGACTCCAAAAATCCATGTATGGACTAAAACAGAGCGGTCGAGCATGGAACAAGAAACTTCACGAAACATTGACGAGCATAGGATTCTCCAGGTCACAAGCCGACCCCTGTGTATATTTCAAGCGGAACAAAAATGGTATTGTGATCGTCGCCGTCTATGTTGATGATCTGCTTATTCTGGCCAACGACGAGAAAGAAAAATTTTCTCTGAAAAACATACTGTCACAAATGTTTAACATGAAAGATCTTGGAGAAGCAAAATATTTACTAGGAATGGCAATTACGAGAGATCGTAAAGAAGGTAAAATTTGGCTGGATCAGAACACGTATATTCAGAAAGTATTACAAAAATTCGGCATGAACGATTGTAATCCAGTCTCAACACCCTTCGATCCTAATAATAAATTATGTAATGACATGGAACCAAAAACATCGGAGGAGATTCGTGAGATGAACAAAATCCCGTACCGAGAAGCAGTAGGGAGTCTTTTGTATGCCAGTCAAGGTACGAGACCAGATATTTCTTACACAGTCGGTTCCGTCAGTCGATACATGCAGAACCCCGGAAAAGGACACTGGTTGGCTGTAAAGCGTGTCTTCAGATACCTCAAAGGCACATTGGGCGCAAAACTCGAGTTTAGTCGTAAATCAACAATCGAGTTCGATGGCTGTTTCGGCTATTGTGACGCAGATTGGGCCAACGACAGCGATACTCGACGCTCCATCACAGGTAGCATTTTTATGTTGCAGGGAGCTCCAATCGTATGGCAAAGCAAAAGACAAGGGTCAGTTGCACTCTCGACAACAAAGGCCGAGTACATGGCACTATCAGCTACGTGCCAGGAGGCGCTTTGGTTACGAGCACTGGCCAAAGATCTAGAACCATCCATGGTTTCATCGGCAACTGTCATTTTCAACGACAGCAAAGGAGCAATCGATTTGTCAAAGAACAGCGGTTACAGACCCCGGACGAAACATATTGATACGCGGCATCATTTTATCAGGGAGAAAGTTGATAGCGGCGAAATCAAGATCGAGTACGTTCCGACAGAGAAAATGATAGCTGATATGCTAACAAAGGGACTTTTTGCACCTAAGTTTCAAAATTTTATATGAAATATAGGCTTAGTATTTTTATAGAATATAAAGTTCTTATTATTCGCCCATGTGGGGGTGTTAAAATGTTTGGGCGAAAATTATTATTTTGTTTGTTGTAATTATTATACATCTTAGGTAACGAAATATATAAAAGTTGTTGATAATATTTTCACAGTCTGAAATAAATATTCTTGTCAAGCAGTCGCGTCTTTTATTGTCTTTTTATCATTTTATGGTATATTATAAATCATTAATTTTAATTGTTAGAGATTATTTGGGGCTTTACTCTTCGGTAAAGTGACCAGTTCCTGAATATCAAAAAGAACGGGTAGTCGAAAATAATTAACTCACATATTTTATTATAACAATTAACATGTCAAGAGATACAGGCACAAATTCAAAGTCTGATTGTTTCTGGCGATAGTCGAATATTATTATAATAATCTGTTCCTAATCTCAGTGGCTTGCGTTAGTTGCTATATATGCCAGAATAATAATCATTTTTTTATAAACTAAACAATTAAATAAGCCACGTCGCGCATTATAAAATAGTGCTGACTATGAAATAACGCGGGTTCCATATAAATTCAATATAAATACCTATACCTGTATAGAACTGGCTGACAAAAATTATGATAAAAAATAGGTACAATAGACTAATAAAGGTTCTAATTATTATGAACTTAAGAATAAGAATTTTTTCTAGTAATAAATAATACATTTCTCCCAAGGAAAACAAATTAGGGAACCAACTTTTACGAAGTCAAAAATCATCAATTTTTAAACTCATGTAACTTTGAGAAAAATATCGTATTTGTTTTTTAAATACAACATTTTGGCGGGCTAAGCATTAGAATTTAGGCCCTAGCATTGAAAGCCAAATTATTTTAACCTATTCTTACTTATTGTCTTTAGATGATTTTTTAAAACTAAACAAATACCGTAACTTAAAGATCTTTTTTTTATACCTAGCTTGCGATCTGTTTCGGAGGCTGTTCTTTATTTAAACATGTGTTACATTTCTATTGTATTACTGTGTCATAAAATCACTCATAAAAAGATGAAATTTACTAAATTGAGAATCTATAGTTAAACTGTAAATACTAAATAACATGTGTTAAAAATTAAAATATGAAGAGGATCCTTCCGACCGGCCAAGTGCCAAAAATAAACAAACATTCTTTATCTACAGTGGCTTTGCCTTATCTGTGCAACAACTTGCCAGTAAGGATAGATATTAGACAAATTTTTATCAACAGTAGATTATCTGTTGTTGATGAAAAATAAAATTAAGTGCATAATATAATATGTTCTGGGGGGTCCAGACCCACTGGACCCCCCTCCCCATATCTATGCCACTGCGGTGTACAATAATACATATGTCGTATCACGAAAAATATATTTTTTGCCATACGACAATACAGGAAGGCGTGCAAAAATATAAATTGTGACGTCAGCGTGCGATTATGCATATTTTATTCCATACGAGAAATATAAGAATATAGGTTGCCATAGTAACGAAGTAAATATTTTTAGCTGTCAGTGAGATTTCGGTGTTTGAAATTAATTAAATAAAGCTCTAAAGTTGAAAATATTGTACATTTCATATATGTGTTACAAAAAATAGTGTACACAACTCGTACAATTAAGCATAATACGCGAGGGTTGAAGTTGGTACGCTAGCCGCAGGCGAGCGTACTAACACCCCTCGCGTATTATACTTAATTGTACTAGTTGTATAATATACTATACTTTGTTACCATAGCAACTATATTCCTATATTTCTCGTATGTGATAAAATGTGCATAATTGTACGCTTATATTTTTCACACGCCTAGCTATTTGTGGTGCAAAATGTAACGAGTTAAATGGTACTGATAAAGTTTAAAAAAATAGTAAGGGAGCTGTTAGAGATTCTTTGGGGCTTTACTCTTCGGTAGGAGGACCGATGCAAAATCTATTAAATTTGGAGCAAAATACAGCGAATACAACGGTACAAAAAAAGTTTGAAAAAAATCAGTGGGGGGCCTATTAGAGAATCTTTGGGGCTTCCTATTTCTCTCCCATTATTGGAGCAAACATTTTTCATTGTGGAGCAAAATGGTGCAAAATATAGCGAATCAATTGGTACAAAAAAAGTTCGGTAAATTTAGAGGGGGGGCTATTAGAGATTTTTTGGAGCTTTATTCTTGGGTACGGTGGCTGGTGCAAAATTTAGTTACTACGGAGCAAAATGGTGCAAAATATAACGAGTGAAATGGTATAAAAAAATGTTCGAAAAAAATCAGTGGGGTGGGTTATAAGAGAATTTTTGGAGCTTCCTATTTCTCACCCACTATTGGAGCAAAATTTTTTCATTGTGGAGCAAAATGGAGCAAAATATAGCGAATCAAATAGTACAAAAAAAGTTCGAAAAAATTTAGTGGGGGGGGGGGCTATTAGAGATTTTTTGGAGCTTTATTCTTGGGTACGGTGGCTGGTGCAAAATTTAGTTACTATAGAGCAAAATGGTGCAAAATATAACGAATGAAATGGTATAAAAAAAGTTCGAAAAAAATCAGTGGGGGGGGCTATTACAGAATCTTTGGGGCTTCCTATTTCTCTCCCACTATTGGCACAAAAATTTTTCATTGTGGAGCAAAATATAGCGTATCAAATGGTACTAAAAAAGTTCGAAAAAAATCAGTGGGGGGGCTATTAGAGAATCTTTGGGGCTTCCTATTTCTCTCCCACTATTGGAGCAAAATTTTTTTATTATGGAGCAAAATGGTGCAAAATATAACGAATCGAAATCCATAATGAAAACACTTAATTGTTGAGTGGGGGGGGCATCGTTAAGTTAGCCCCTCCCATTTAGTTTTCCATATATCTTTCTTGCTAATGTGGAGCAAAATTTTTTTTTAATGGAGCAAAATGGTGCCAAATTGGAGCAAAATTATGGCGTAGTTTAAATTTGAAAAAACTCACTGGGGGGGGGGGGCTACCTTAACGCAGCCCTCATTCGTCTATTTACAGAAACTTACGAGTAAATTTAATAAACTATGGATCATTTAAAAAGCCGTTTACTAAGTCAACGCGAATAAGTCAAGAAGACAAAACTACTGTTTTACGATCAATTGTTGAAAATCGCTTATTTTTCATTGTTACAAAATGGTTCCATGATAACAAAAGTAAATTTAATAAATCACTTAGTAAACTGACAAATTAGCAACAAACTACACTTTGACAGCTAAAACAAAACAGCTGTTTATACTAAGCCAACGCGAATTTCAACTGTTTGCTAAGCCTTCTGTTGTTTTATCAATTAATTTAGCATAGCATCAGTGTTTTACGTATAACTCTGTTATTTTTGAAAATAAATCCATCAACCCTCATATCAAATTAAAGAGAAAAAAATACTCTTTCGAATGGTGTCATAGCCATCTTTGACGTGTATTTAAAAAAACAAAGTTAATACAAGTATCTCTAAAACTATAAAAGTAAATAAAAATAGGAAAAGAGATTTGAAATCTTCATAAAAAACGGCCTTAAGAAAGTAAAAATATTTTTTTTCTAACTTACTTAATAAGCGAGTTATAAACAAAAAACGAAAATGGGTAAATCTCGTTTTTCAACTGTCGGTCGCGAACCAAGAAAAATATGGAAAGTTTGACTACGCAGGGTAGTAGTAATGGATATTATGCACATTTTGTCTCATTTAACCAAATCTCTATCTCCCATAACAACGGAGATCCCCATGTTGAGGATGAGTCTGTGGACACACTGTATTCCTATATTTCTCGTATGGCATAAAATATGTATTATTGCACGCTGACGTCACAGTTTAGATTTCACGCACGCCTAGCTATGCTGTCGTATCACATAAAATATGTATTTTGTACGCGTGCTATATATTTTATTTTAAGCAGCCGACCAGAGAGACGAAATGTACATTTCGTAATATGTGTTATAAAAACTATGTTAAATAGATGTATACACAGTTTTAAAAAGGGCTTGAGAATAGCCGAGCGTGTAGCAGTGCTGTTGTTTATATGGCGTTGCTATGGTTCCTCTATTACAAGTCTCTAGTTCCCGGGTTCTAGCCCGTGAGCTGATAAAAGTGTCAATTGGATTTTCAATTTATTAATAAAAAAAAATAATAAATTGACAATATGAATCGGCGCTTGGCCCAAATAACCTTAGCTGTTGGTGGTCTTTAAAACACAATTTCACAGTTTAAAAAAAATATCGTTCGAATTATTTTTTGAGCAGGAACGATTTAAAATTTTACAATTATTTTCTTGTGGAGAAATATGTGTGATCATGACAATCTTAAGTCAATATCAAATCAGATTTTGTGACAATGCTTTCTGCAATCGAGCATAACTCAACATGTTCCAATCTTTTCTAACACATTTCAAAAGACAAAATACAGACAGGTTGATCACATCATCGATTAAAAAGTAAATTCAAATTTTTTACTTTCAAAAATATAGGAGATATAAATGAATTAAAAATTTATTTGGGAATTTTTAAAAACGGTTCAAAATAAATGTTCACGGAAAAATCTTATCTCATGTCAAGATGAGTTTCGCTCCCTTCCTCATGCCTACAACTTTATTACACGCTCCCGATCATATTTTTGATTCATGGATACATTTTTTGCGTCAAATTGAAGCTAACAGGCCGTTAGGCGGATTCTTTTATTAGGACTAAAGTTACTTTTAATTGGGATTCACAAGTGCGACCCTTGAGGTCTACACAACGAACTTCCCAGTTTGATAAATACGAGGATAAATATTTAATAATAATAATTAAATTAGAAATTACACAGAAAAGTAAGCATTTTAATCATTAAAACATAATTATTATTTATTTTTAACAATAAATTTAAAAAACGGCTGGACCGATTTTTATAAAATTTATGTCGGATCATAGTGACGTTAACATGCTTTGATAGACACCTCAACAAAGTTAACATTTTTTTGGGCGAGATTTCGTATAAAATCTACTTTTTTGCAGTCGTTTCGTTTAAACAAAAAAAAACGGCTTGATCGATTTTCACAAAATTTCTTTAGGGTCTTGTTGATGTTAATATGCTTCTATTTGCACCCTAACAAAGTCGATATTATTTTTTATTAGCGAGATTTCCTGTCAAATTCACTTTTGGCACTCTTTTTCTTTAAACAAAAAAACGGTAGAACCGATTTTGATAAAATTTCTTTTGGATCAAAATGATGTTAAAACGCCTCGATTGACACTCTTATGAAGTCGATATAATTTTTTATTCGCGAGATATTGTGTAAAATCTACTTTTTTTGAGTCTATTTGGTTAAAAAAAAAGAACGGCTGGACCGATTTTGAAAAAAATTCTTTCAGGTCATATTTACGTTAATACGCGTCGATTGGAACCCTAACGTAGTCGATATCATTTTTCATTCTCGAGATTTCGTCTTAAAGAAATGATCACATACGTACGTACGTACACACAGACATATTTTCAAAAATAGGGAAATGACCTTGAACCTAAAAATTTGTTAAAAGTTTTGATTTCAATTTTCGGACCCATTACAATGACTTCCCAATGTACTGGGAAGTTAATAAATTGTCCCTTCTTGGGGAGCTACAGGCCAAATTTTAAAAATGTGTCAAGGCCAAACAATGTCCTTCTGAATATTATAGATGATTTTACGTCGGCTCTACTGAAAAAGCAATTAAATATTTTTTAAAAGTGCCCAGTGGTGTAGACATAACTACATTTGTCGATTTATTGTGGTTTACAATTATTTACAATCGAAATTTATTTTATTACATGTTATAAATTAAATTCAATAAGTATTAACTGCATACATTGTTAACTATTGGTGAGTCTTATCTTAAAATGACCCCCCCCTGCACTATTCATCTTAAAATATTCCCCCTCGCCTAAAAACGGTTATACAGCTCACCCGACGCTATTTTTAAAGCTAAAATGAAGGACCAAGAATCACACTACAGATCCTATAGGCGAGTTTTTTGAAAAAAAAGTTTTGGCTATGGATGAAAGATTACGTAGTTTTTAAAAAGTTTAAATGTTTTTCCATATGACATTTTTTTCAATTTTTCGCCTGTAAGATCTGTAGTATGATTTTCGGCCCTTCATAAAATAGCGTCGGGAGAGCGGTATTTAGATGAGGGGAAAGGATTTGAGATGAAGAGTTCAGGGGATAAATTTTTAACTTCTCACTGGAAGTTTTTGTAATGGGTCCGAAAATCGAAATCAAAAAGAAAAAAAAATTTTAATGTTTCAAGGTCACTACACTATTTTTACACTACTTTTAGAAAGATGTCTGTGTGTGTGTGTGTGTGTGTGTGTGTACGTACGTACGTATGTGTCAATTTCTTTCAAAGACGAAATCTCGAGAATGAAAAGTGATATCGACTACGTTAGGGTGCCAATCGACGCGTATTAACGTAAATATGATCTGAAAGAAATTTTTTCAAAATCGGTTCAGCCGTTCTTTTTTCTTAACCAAATAACCTCCAAAAAAGTAGATTTTTCACAATATCTCGCGAATAAAAAATTATATCGACTTCGTAAGGGTGTCAATCGAGGCGTGTTAACGTCATTTTGATCCGACATAAATTTTATAAAAATCGGTTCAGCAGTTTTTTTTTTTTTTTTTTTTTTTTTTAATTATTGATGTTTTAATGATTAAAATGATTACTTTTCTGTGTAATATCTAATTTAATTATTATTATTAAATATTTATCAAACTGGGAAGTTCGTCGTGTGGACCTCAAGGGTCGCACTTTAGTCCTAATAAACGACCCACCTCACGGCTTGTTATTTATTTATTGTAAATTATAGACGCGTCGACAACTTAGGTCATTAGCGTCGGATAAATTTTTGGTGTACCTACAAAAAATATATGAGTTGAAACTTGAACGTCTAGCTAAGCTTATTTTTAACTTTTAAGATAAGGTCAGCAAATATTACCTAGGATAATAAATCTCATAAGTACCTAAATTCCCAACAGAGCGAAGGTTCGGGTACCTGAAAATCGAGTATAGTTATATTTTTAGGTAGTAACCATAAGCTGTTGTACCCGGTTTCGACCGAGTGAAGTTTAAAATGCCAGCGTTTCACTAATTCTAAACAGTAATATTGGGATCTGTCAAATGAGCATGACATCTGGTGGTAGAAAATTTTACTCGAATAAGATAACAATTTACAACGTTGATAGTATAAATTTATCGTGAAATTGTTTATTACAAAAATAAAACAAAAAGTTTATTGAAAATGGAATCCGCGACGTTTTCTGAAACCATAGCAAAAAACATTATCAGTTATTGATCTGTAAAAATTACTTTACAGCAAATTATTTTCTAATGAAATGCGACGAAACTATGAATTAAAAAAATAGGTATGTACTTATTTATGTTTTTTTAAACTATAGCAACTATTGAAATGTTTCCCTTAATTCCGCCATTTTTTTAAAACCCCTCCCATTTGACAGATCCCAATAATATCTCGAAAAACTCACTCGTTCGGGTAAAACCGACGAATGTGTATTTTTCTATGTTTTTAAGAAAAGCGCTTTTCTCGAATTTCACGTTTTTAACTTAAGAGACTTCAGAGTTACGCGTATCCTTCAAGTTTTGTAAAATGTCACTGAAACAATTCCAAATTTGATATTGTTTCTTTATGCCATGCACCAATAATAAATTTTTTCTTAGTAAAGACTTCATATTATTTTTAATATAAAAGGTACTTTACTTGAATATCATTTTATGTTTATCAATTTTTTGAAGCACCCTGTAGAGAGAGAGAGAGAGAGAGAGAGACACCTGCCTTTTCAGCACAAGACGTAATAATTTAATCATGGGTCTTCGTTGTAATTAATCTTCTTATATTTATTTTATAAAATAACTTATTATATATTCTAAAATTTCAAAAAAAAAATGATCATTAAAATCCGATAAATGCCCTGCCCTATTATGTTTACCTACATTAGGTTTACCTACTGTAGGTAGTGACTAAATGAATTGTGGATTATAGACGCTCGACAACAGAGTTCATTAGCGTCCGAGGTAAAGACAGAAAAAGTTAACATTTATTATTTACAAAAACAAGGTAAAGTTATTACGTTTCCATACAACAGAAAAGGATGTCAAACTCATGTAACTTCCTGGCAAAATCACTACTACTTTGTGTTATCATGGATAAGATTTAATAAAAATAAATTATTAAAAAAAAAACGAACTTAAAAGATGGAAACATTAATATTTTATTGTATTATTTTATATTTACATGACTTGATAATATTATAATAATTTAGTTTAGTGACTTATTTCGTATTCAATTAATGTTATTTTTTTAATGTTAATATAGTTTGTTATTATGAAAAATTGTAATAAAACTGGGAAAAAAAACATTTCTTTTATTTTTTAATTAACCTTTTCAATTTGTACGTCATTTCTAGAAAAATTAAATTTAAAGATACGAGTAAAATATTTGAAATTACCGCTTTTTTCATTGTTGCACACTAGCGCCATACTCCATAGTGGCAGTAATCAGTACTAAAAGGATAGAGTGGGATATCTATACTACTCTATCTATGGTTGCACACTAGCGCCATAAGTTTTTGCAGTCAGTACTAAAAGGGTCAGAGGATTCATGATAGAGTGGGCTATCTATATAACTCTCTTATCTATGTTTCTATGTAGGTACCTATCACCACTAAATGCATACCGATCATTAAATTCATAATGGAGCCTCTGCTTATAATTATAATTTTCTTGCAAATTTTCCGAATTTTACCTACATATTTTGTATTATAGGTACCTAGAGGCGAACTGCGATTTCAGAATTTTTGTCAGTTTATACTGGCATCATTCAAAAACGATTAAACTTGATATGCATTTTTTTGAGGACTAAATTTATAAATAAGTAATATAATAATAATAATTATAGCCTAGGTATCCCACTGCAGGGAATAGGCCTCCCCTAGCCTCTCCCATTCAGCACGTTTTCGCGCTGCGAAGCAGGACGTTTTGGTACGGCCGTTTTGGTACCGGACGTTTTGGTCCCAGTTATTAGATTATGACAAATATCAATAACTCAATGATCATTAATAAATAAAATCATTAGCGACCAATTTTTCGGACAATATATTGACAGAAATTAAATAATATAATTTAAACAATTAACGTTTCGATTCGGATTTGGATCTTCTGCAGAATTGAGCTAAAAAATAAAAATATAAAAAATTAAGTAGTATTTAGTTTATATAATAAATGTAGGTATGCTGTGTATTTTTTCAATATGAGAATATTAATGAAAAAATAATAACTAATTACTAATTTTTTTTAATGAAGTGAAAACTTCTTTAGGCGCGGAACGATTTTTGGTGGTGGTGAAAAAATACACAGCATACATTTATTATTGTATAAACTAATAATTTACTAATTTATTTTTTATACTTTTATTTTTAGCTCAATTCCGAAGAAATTCCAAATCCGGATCGAAACGTTAATTGTTTGAAATATATTATTTAATTTTTGTCAATATATTGTCTGAAAAATTGGTAATTTTATTTGTCATAATCTAATAACTGGGACCAAAACGTCCGGTACCAAAACGGCGGGACCAAAACGGCCGTACCAAAACGTCATGTACCGTCGCGCTGGACGGGTCCATAGTGAACCAGCAAATTTGTCGATGTCATCTCTCCAGCGACTCTTTTGTCGGCCCACTTTTCTTTTGTTGTATCTTGGCAGCCAAGTTGTTGTCGCTTGAGCCCACCTCTTGCTGTCTAAGCGGTACACATGACCCGCCCAACTCCACTTTAATTTACTGCACACTTTTAAAACAGATGTTTTGAAATAAGTAATATAGGTAATTACTAATATATTCATTCATATATAATTATTGTGCATTACTAATAATAAAGGAAACCATAAAAATGTGCCCCCCAATAATCAGTCCGACAGAAATAATAATATTATTAGATACACAATTAATTAATGATTTTTAAAAAAAAGTTAAAACGACTTCAATTTATAAACACTTTAATTACAAAATAATAAACTTGAGAAACAATGAAATAAAAAATTATGAATTATAAAGAAAAATTAACAATATTCGTAAACTAATAATAAAAAAGAACAAAAGACAAATAATTAAAATTTTGAATTTACAAAATAGATAAAAAAATTAATATGTGACAAGTTCGACTCGTGGCTCTGATGGCAATGTCCCGCTGTGAAGGTACTCCAGTCTTCACGTTAATCTTCCTGCCCATTCCCCTTGCCTGTCTCCCGTCTTATGCCTGTCAGCGCGTCAAAGTATGTGGTGCGTTCGCTTTATACAGGTGATCCCTGTATGATGTTACTACATGTTGCTAACACGGCCGGACTGACAGTTGTTTCGCTCTCGAAACTTATATCTTGATCATCTGTATCTGTAAGGTATCAAAAATAGAAAGAAAAATGTTACTCTATGAACGCAAAATTACACAGCGAGGCTATGACAGAACATGTCACTCCTGGACAAGTCTGACCTCGTTACTTTTCAAACACTGAGGCTATGACAGAACATGTCACTCCTGGACAAGTCTGACCTCGTTACTTTTCAAACACTGAGGCTCTGACAGAACATGTCACCCCTGGACAAGTCTGACCTCGTTACTTTTCAAACACTGAGGCTCTGACAGAACATGTCACCCTTGGACAAGTCTGACCTCATTACTTTTAAAACATTGAGGCTATGACAGAACATGTCACCCTTGGACAAGTCTGACCTCATTACTTTTAAAACATTGAGGCTATGACAGAACATGTCACCATTGGACAAGTCTGACCTCATTACATTAAAATATGCTACAGTTCACTATCTTTACTTACAGAACCAAATTTTGTTAAGCATAACAGAATTGAACATAAATTTTTTTTTACCATCGTCGTTTTCCTCGCTTTCAAGCATCTCAAGCAAATCATCCATATCAACAGAAAGACTCCAGTCACTAGGCCACGGCCTAAGTTGTTCTTTGGCAGCTTTAACGATTTTTTTCTTACCGACTCTTTTTAATTCATACCGGCCTTCAGATGTAATTCCCATAATTTCAAACGGACCCATAAACTCAAAGTTAGTTTTACTAATATGCATTTTACTGGCTCGGTGTAGAAGTACAAAATCTCCAATTGAGTACTGCATGTTATCTCGTCTTTTAGAATTTATTTCTATTTCGTCTGTTTGTTTTGGCTTCAGCTGTTCAGCAAGACGTTTACGGTCTAATGCTAAATTGCGTATAGGTGTCAAATCTTGACTCAAATCTTTAAGAGCAGATTGAATGAGTGGTGTACTGGCTTGAATGCCAATCAATATCTGTAGTGGGGACGCTTTTATTGACTTCTGAATTGTGGTATTCAGTACAAGTTGTATCTTCCAAAGAGTGTTCGGCCATTCTGTTTTCACTCGTGTTTCAATGCGAATGAGATTCATAACAGTACGCATGTAACGCTCTACCTGGCCATTCGCACGATGAATATCGGGAGTAATAAAATGATACTGAATGTGCCACTTATCTAAAAGCTCACGGATCTTGGCATTATGAAAATTTAACCCGGCATCTATGACTATTAATTTAGGAGTACCAAAAAGTGATATGAAATTTTGTAATATCTGTTCAGTTTCACACGACTTCGTGGTTTTCATAGGGATAAGATTGCAATATTTAGAAAATGCATCTATTATAACAAAGACATACTTATACTCAAAAACAACAGGTAATGGTCCTAAGCAGTCGATATGAAGAGTATGTAACGGCTCATTTGGTTTTTCAGGTAATTGAATTAATCCTTGTAATGGTCCAGTACGAGTTTTCTTAACTGCACAAACTAAACAGTGCTTAATATAATTTTGAACAAAAGATCTCATACGAGGGAACCAGAAATGTTTTAGAATCGAGTCAATAGTCTTATCGGTACCAATATGGCACTGTTCATCATGAAATAAACGAAGTAACCCGAGTCTACTGTGTCGAGGTACGAAATAACGAATGATTTTGGTTTTATCTGGCAAAACGCTCTGATAACACAAAAGTCCATTCTTTTCGATGTACTGATTAGAATCAAGCTTTCCTTCACGCAAGGAAGTGAGTAAATGTTGAACTTCGGCATTGCTCTTTTGCTCAATATGTAACCAAGTATCATAATGAGAAATTCGGAGCACAGAAACAGGATTACGACTAAGAAAGTCTACGTGACTTAGAGAGGAACCTTTACGATAAATAATTTCGTAATTAAAGTCCTGCATGTATGTCCACCATCTAGCTATACGAGGGACAATGTCTTTCTTATGTACAGTAGCTTTGACAGAATTACAATCTGTAACTATTGTAAATTTTATACCAATCAGATAAACACGAAAGTGTTTCAACGAATTTACAATGGCGAGAGTTTCTAGCTCATATGAATGATAGTTCATTTCTGTTGAAGAGGTACGTTTACTGAAATATGCAACTACTTTATTTTGACCATCATGCCTCTGCATCAAAATGCCGCCGTAACCAAGGGAACTTGCATCTGTATGCAATTCCGTTGGAAGATTAGGATTGAAGATTACAAGCAGTGGTTCGGATGTTAAACAATCAATTAAATACTGTTTGGCTCGTTCATGTTCATCAGTCCAAACAAAGGGGACATTATTTTTTGTCAGCATCGTTATGCATGCAGTTTTGGTAGCAAATTGGGGAATGTACTTACGAAAGTAACTTGCAAGACCCATTAGTTGGCGAACTTGCTTAACACTTTTAGGAGACTGTACGTTTTGAAGAGCTTCAACTTTACGTGTACTTGGGCGTATGCCCTGAGTAGAAATTTCTTGTCCCAAGTATTCAATTTTTGATTGTAGAAAATAACATTTAGAAATATTAAGGGAAAAACCAGAAGTGCGTAAAGCTTGTAACACCAATTCAAGAGAATGCAAACCTTCTTCAACAGTTTGAGATGGTATGAGAATATCGTTTAAGTAAATAAGTGCGACAGTATCTTTAAGGGGTCCGAGGGCCCGATTGATTGAGCGCTGAAATATTGCCGGTGCATTCGCTAACCCAAAGGGCATTCGAAGATATTCGTAATGGCCATCCGGCGTAACAAAGCCTGTTTTATGGATTGAATCAGGACTTATTGGTATCTGATGAAATCCAGAAATCATGTCTAAAGATGTGAAATATTTTCCCTGACCTAATCGATCTAATTGATCATCTATCCTAGGTAGAGGATATCGATCTTTAACTGTATGAGAATTTAATTCTCGAAAGTCTACGCACATTCGATAAACACCATTTTTCTTTTTTACAAGCAGAATGGGGCTAGAGTACGGAGAATTACTCTCACGTATAATTTTATTGTCAAGTAACTCTTGAATAATGTTTCGTACTTCCGCCCGTTCACTTGCAGCTAGTCGATAAGGTCTACGACTAACAATAAAATTATCAGTCAAATTAATTTCAAGGGATGCATTTTTAACCATTGGAATATTCGTTCCATTTGCAATGAGATCCGAATAACTATTAAGCAGTGTAGATAACTGCAAGAAATATTCATCAGGTACATTATACCGTATGGGCGATTCGGTTTCTGAAACGCGTAGTATACCTGGAAGCTGACGGCGAACTACGCGTGTGCCTTCATAATCAGTAACCGCGGCAAGTTGCGCATTTTGAAACAAATCACATCCAACAATAACATCATAATCCAGATGTTCTGCGGGAACTATCATAAAAGATAAAGAAGTATGTTGTCCAGTTATTTCAACGTCAGCGGTGAATTTAAATTCTGAATTAATGTTCCCGGGTGTAATACCACATAAAACAGATTGATGTTTTTCTAGCTTAAACTCAAAATTGGAAATAAATTTATCGGAAATGATTGATACATCAGCTCCGGTATCAATGAGTCCCATATAAATTTTGGAATCAATTTTAATAGCAGTCGGAACAACGGTTTTATTCACAGAAATGATATTGACGTTTTTGCGCTGTTCAATAGAACGCTTAACGAAACAATTTTCAGCTGAATGACCTTTCTTGTAACAGAATTCACATGTATTTTTATTATCTATTTGAATGGGTACCTTATTATCATCTCTAGCAGATGTAGAAGGGCCAACAAAGCTAGGTGCAGTCGTACCTATAGGATGCACACGAGTGTTATTATACTGAGCAGTGGCGTAGCTTTAACATTTTTTTAACATTTTTTTTGGGGCCCCCCTCCCCCCACTTTACCCAACTAAGAAAAATTTCTAATTATTCATGACATCATCATCCCATCAACATTTGATTGTATTTTCAAAATGTTCTACGTCATATATAAACGACTCTGTAATTAAAAGAAGTTCTACTGGTATTCTCCAGATAATAATATTGCGCTCTTTTATATTTAAGGATAAATAAATCCTCCAGTCGTCTTCATCAAATCATAATTATCGACATTTATTGACAATTATTGACCATTATACCATACAAGCAGTAAATATTGAGTGCGCGCCCTGTCGAAATCCCAAATAAGGTACACTCTAAATCAAACATGGCGAATTTCATATTAAAAAGCAATTGATTGAAACAATAGTATTTGAATCTAGAAAGTAAATGCAATCTGCGTTTAGATCATATATAATTGGACTGAGAAAAAAATCGAGTGTAAGGATTAATCAATCAGTAGTTGACCCAAAAATTGGGGGCCCCTCAAGGTTAGGGGGCCCCGGTGATTGCCACCTGGAACACCTGTGGTAGATACGCCACTGATACTGAGTCTGTTTATAAACATTGGAAGAAGATAACAGCGATCGACACTGTCGTTTCACATGTCCAACTTTACCACAGTGAAAACAAACGCGTGTGTCTTGTGAGCGCGCCGTCACTGCTGTTTTTTCTAGACGAGGTCTCTTTGATAAAGACGATGAGTTATGATAAACAGAATCAGATGGTTTCGTGGGCTTAGTAACCGTACTGAGATATGCAATTAAATCAGAAATATTTTCAAAATCATGCATTATAAGACAATCTCGAGTTTTGTATTCTGAAATGCCGTGAATAATTAATTCGATTAAATCTCTATCACACCAGTTAGCTCGTACACTTTTCAGTAAAGATAACTTCTGGTGAACGTATGATACGTATGTATTACATGCTGAACTATTAAACAAAGCAGCATCACACAACAACCGGCCAAGAATTTTTTTTGGTGGAAATGATTCTAAAAAGTCTCGTTTGAATGTTTGCCAGTTCCTTTTAGAAGGCGACCAATCATTAAACCATAGCTTAGCGTCACTAGTTAAATAATTGCCAACTCTTACCACAATTTGCAGATCCGACAATTCAAATTCGTCAATTATTTCCTGTACCTGCTCAAGCCAAACCTTAGCATCATCCTTGTCTGGTCGAAACGTCGGTAGCTCAAAGTGTTCAGGAGCTTTCTGCGATTTAAACGATTTTAAAACTTCCGCCAACAATTCCTCCATATCGTTGTTGTTGTGGTGCAAGAAGATGAATCCCACTTCTGATATTAGATACACAATTAATTAATGATTTTTAAAAAAAAGTTAAAACGACTTCAATTTATAAACACTTTAATTACAAAATAATAAACTTGAGAAACAATGAAATAAAAAATTATGAATTATAAAGAAAAATTAACAATATTCGTAAACTAATAATAAAAAAGAACAAAAGACAAATAATTAAAATTTTGAATTTACAAAATAGATAAAAAAATTAATATGTGACAAGTTCGACTCGTGGCTCTGATGGCAATGTCCCGCTGTGAAGGTACTCCAGTCTTCACGTTAATCTTCCTGCCCATTCCCCTTGCCTGTCTCCCGTCTTGTGCCTGTCAGCGCGTCAAAGTATGTGGTGCGTTCGCTTTATACAGGTGATCCCTGTATGATGTTACTACATGTTGCTAACAATATAGTTTTCTAAAAATCACTTACATTACAATCGGCTCTGCAGCAGGGTATCATCCAGCTATCATAACAATTGACAGTTCATAGGCGTTTATAATGCGAAATTTTTTGGCACAAAGAACACATTTTTACGAAAAACACAGCAAAACTTTTATCGCACACGTGAAAGAGGAACGTTCAAAAACAATTTTCAACAATTACATTGTTTTAATCAATAATTTTTAACGTTAAAACAATAAATATCAACACAACTAAAATTTGAGTAATTTAGTGACAGTTCGATGCTCACATTTTTTTATTTCTAGTCAGTGATACCAACGGTCAAAAGACACTCGTTTTTTAAGCAATTTTAACCTATATAATAGCTGTCATGAATACATAATTACTTAAGAAATACTGTCATGACATTTTGAAAAACTATTATTTTATATGAACTATTACATTAATTTTTACCAGCGGCTTCGTTCGCGTTAATTCCATTGTTTGACAGAAAAGTCCTTTATTACATTACTTTAAATCTGGGTACCGGTGGATAGGATTCCAAGTTTCATAAAAGTCGGTCCCGTCGTTCTCGAATCTCGAGTGATGATAGTACAAATAGACAGACAGACAAAAAATCTGGAATCAGGTTTTGCCGTCAAAACTCGCAAAATAACACAAAACTATAATTTTAATCGTTAAATTGCCCCCCTAAAATGAATTTGCAGTCTCCTTACTGGGACGACTTTCTGACCTTTTAGGGGGAAAAGAAGCGATCTAAATTTTTTGTTCATAAAGTATGAAGAAGTGGATCGATTTCTGGACAAAGACCTGCAGGACAATTAAAAATTCACGTTTTATGCGAGGATCTTATTGAAACCAATTTTCGGTACTGGAAGTGTTTTTTAAGTTCTACCACCTTAAATTTTCTCAGAATTTTCCACCCCATAGTTGAAAAGTTAGAGGAGGGGCGACACACTTTTTACGACTTTAAAAGCGCATATCTCACCAACTTAATTAAAAAAGTCATTTTGAAACTTTTATATCATTTTTCAAGACCTATCTAACGATACCCCACACGCTTATGTGCACTGGAAATTTTTTTTCAACCCTCAGTTACATGTATGGAGTGTCACCCCTAATTTTTTTTCGTAATTTCACTACGCCATTATATAGCGGTTCATTGAAGACACCTACCTTACAAATTTCATCTATATAGTGCCAATAGTCTCCCAGTAAAATGGCTGTGACGTACAGACGGACAGGACGAAATTATAAGGATACCGTTTTTATCATTTGGTTAAGGAACCCTAAAAATTTATTATTTATTTATTGAAAAAGCACTTATTTTTACAAATAATTATTAAACACAGCTGTTTTTTTGTGTAAAATGACTGCTAATAATATAAGCAGCGAACCACTACTGTCGTCTCTACAAGATTACTAAATAAATCTTAGATATTATTACGTAACGTCTAGGTCACATTGCCTGGAGATATAATATAAAAGTAAGTAACGGCATGTGATTCTTTAAGGTAAATGTTACTTTTTGACACTAAAAAGTAAAAAATAAAAAACTTTTTAACAAAAAGAAAACCTCCTTCAAAAAGGCACTAAAAATAGGAAAATAATGAAATTTGAGGTCTGTGCCAATTAAAATATGAAGTCGGTTAATAGTATAGTGATTAATATCTTCTTTTGACCAACTTCATATTTTAATTGGCACAGACCTCAAAATTTCATTATTTTCCTCTTTTTAGTGCCTTTTTGAAGAAGGTTTTTTTTTTGTTAAAAAGTTTTTTTATTTATACGGACATTTGATTTTTAACCGACTTCAAAAAACTGAGGTTATCAATTCGACATGTGCCTATATATTTTTTTATATTTGTTCAGCCATAATAATAATTTCGACGCCGTTAGGTACAGAATGTTTACGGTTTGGTCCCATATATTTTTTATTTTAATCGGTTCAGTTGTTTCGTTTTTCTGATAATGAAATTAATTTTTTATGTATATTACCTCATATCTCCTGCATTTGTGAACCAATTTTGATCTTTTTTCTAACCAATTGGGCATACTTTCAGGATTGTCCCACATACATTATAGTTAAAACGGTTCAGTAGTTTTTTTAGTTCAGTAATCAAATATCAAGAAATACTTAAGTCTGTTAATAATGTGCAAACTGCGTATTAAAAAATAAAAAAAAATTATAAAAAAAGTAGAACCTTCTTCAAAAAGAGTCTCTGAAAGGGAAAAAATAATAAAATTGTGAGGTCGGCGCCAATTTAATAAAATAAAAGTAGATATACAATATAAAAAGTCTTAGTAATTAAATGGGTGCCGACCTCAAAATTTTATTACTTTCCCCCTTTTCAGCGGTTTTAACATTGGAAATGTTTATGTTCGTATATGGGGACAGAGTTACGAGTTTTCGTTCAAGGCCAAAAGACAACGGTGTCGCGATCAAGTGAGGAGCAATCATGCAAAATTGAACAAGTGCAATTTTTTCGAAATGTGTTTTATATCATGTCTAGTTAATTGACAGGTATTTGCGACGATCTGCGGTGTTATTTTTAAGCAAATGTTACTAAATACTGTAGAAAAATCCATTTAAAAGTTAAGTAATCAAGCAAAAGTGAACGCGTATATAACAGAAGAATAATAGGGTTATTCCTGACAAAACTAAACAGTGCATTGATAAATATTGTGTGTATAATAAACAGTTAATTATGTTTCATATATGCTGTTATCATTTCCAATGTCTTCGATGGTTGCAAGGATTGCCAAATCTGTGATTTTTTTTGAAGGAGATTCTATTTTCTTATAATGACGCCACGTTCAATGCTGTATCAGAAAAAATGATTTATTTAACCCGTCACCGTCCGGACTTAAACCCGAAACTTCCAGATTCACGCTGGCTGAGTTATTAAATGAGAGTAATATTGATAACCCAGCCAGCGAATCTGGAAGTTTTGGGTTTGAGTCTCGACGATGACAGGTTAAATAAAATACATTTTTCTGATAATGCACTGTAACGTTACATCACTGAATGTCTCTCTCTTTTTAAATAGCTAGTTCCCAATAGAGATGTGTCGTTCACGCTGGACCCGTTCACTGTGAACGGGTCCAATAAGTGAACGATTATGAACGAATCTGAATTCAGTTTCCAATCGGATCTGGTTCAGTTTGTAGGTAAACGGTTTAACCGAGACCGACTGACTGACGAACGATGCGAACGAAATTAATAGGTCCTTATCAGGTAAGAAGTAAGAACAGCTCTGTAGGTAAACGGTTTAATGCGTACCAACTCCCAGACCGACTGACTGATGAACGATGAACGAAATTGATAGGTCCTTATCAGGTAAGAAATAAAGTTTAAATCTACCAGTACTTTCTATTCTTACTCTATTGAATCTATTGTTTTATATGTGAATTTATTGTTTTTTTCATCTTTATATTGAATTGGAAATTTTAAGTTTTGTGTGTTTTTTTTTTATAAATGTGGCATGTAGAATGTATCCACATCTTTATTTTGAATTGAAAATTTTGAGTTGTTTTTTTTTTTTTAATAAATGTGACATTAATGTATAGGTATCTTCATTGAATGAATATTATATGAATTTTGTTATTACTAATAAATAAACGCGCGTTAAAATTAATAAAATAAATACGATAATCAAAAATCATCAAGTCATCACATTTAGAAGACCGAATCACCGGATCCTGTAACAGGATGTAATACAGTGTACGTAAAAGGAATTTCGGTAGCGCATACTCACATAGAGATCATGGAGCCACTGGATCACTTGATCCGTTCAATCAGACCCGTTCATTAGGTGAACGAGATCCGGTTGGAACGAATCTTCGTTGTGACCCGGACCGCCCATCTCTAGTTCCCAACATAAAATCTATGGGTCCTAATAATTTTGAGTTTACAGGTAACGACCAACCAACGATAAGCTTGTTTTTATCTGTACCTAGTACAACTCAAAATACCTTCTAATTGGCAGTTCGAATATAAAGTGGGGAAGAAGAGAAGGAGGGATAATTTTCTAGTTATCTGTTGTCAAGCGTCTATAATGTACAATATTCATTAACGAAACAATGTCCAGTGAGTAAACATATCTCTTATTACCTTATATAAGTGAACAAGTTTGTGAATATAAGTGTACGTAGATATTGTAGATTACTAGATTATAGACGCGCGACAGTTAAAAACATTAATGGCTGTGTGAATATAACTGGTTTTCATCATTATATTATTATAAGCAGTTAGCTAGTTTGTGTTGCTTTTAGCAATGTGACTGATACGAATAGCAATATCGTTGATACGAATAGCAAAATGTGTGATCAGAAATCATTTTTTGCAAATATGACTCTGACAGGTGCTGATTTGTCAATAATAGACGGGATAATGAAACAGTATCCAAGTATGACAAACGATTGTTTAGATAATTCTGACGAATTAACTGGACTTTACGATAATTCGTTAAATTCAGATACTGACGAAATGATCACACAAAAAACGAATAATAATTATCAAAATACTGTAAATGAAGTAAATTTGAATTTCGTGGGCGAAGGTTCGAGTCCGATTAGCAACGAAAATGTCACACAAGAAACTATTAACAAATTAAGTGATCAAAATATAAATTCAAGTGTAATGAATTTAAATTTTGCGGGATCAATTAACGACGGAATGGAAGAAACGGGTAATAATTTCAGTGAACAAAATAATATAAACTTAAATTCAAATGAAATTTTGAATTTCGCGGGTACAAGTTCGAGTCTCGTTACCGTCGGAATGGAAGAAACGGGAAATAATTTCAGTGGACAAAATGATACAAACTTAAATTCAAATGAAATTTTGAATTCCGCGGGTACAAGTTCAAGTCTCGTTACCGTCGGAATGGAAGAAACTGGTAATAATGTCCATGAACAAAATAATTTAAACATAAATTCAAATGAAATTTTGCATTTCGCGGGTACAAGTTCGAGTCCAGTTACCGACGGAATGGAAGAAACGGGTAATAATTTCAGTGAACAAAATAATACAAATTTAAATTCTAATGAAATTTTGAATTTCGCGGGTGCAAGTTCGAGTTCACTTATCGATGGATTAGCCATGCAAGTGATCAATAAAAATTATAGTGCACAAAATAATATAAATTCAAGTGAATTAAATTTGAATTTCGCGGGTCAACCAAACAATTTTTATTTGAATAACTTTTACACGTGCGTTTCTGAAACTAATAAAGAAAATAGTGTTGTTGGTTTAAATACTGAACTTTCTTATATTGCTGTAAAAATCAAGAAAGAAATAATTTTCGTTCCAATGAACAGACTTTTTACGAGTATCAACAGCATAATATGGAGATGGCGCGACAACAAAATTCTACTCATGTAAGTAATATGTATTATTTATTTACTAGACTGTTCATTATATGACACATTTTATTTGTACTTGTAAAGGTGCATTTTCATGTGACGCTTGACGCTGGTTCCTAGCGTTAAATGCGGTCACGATTCGGACATTTTTTTCGGTATTTTTGGGCTTAAAACCTTTTTCAACCCCTAAAAACCACCCTTAAAATGGTCCGATCGGGCCCATTTTAAATAGGCTTCGTGCGGTGATGGATTACAACGTGCCTACCAAATTTCGTCAAAATCAATTAACTCTTTCGGAGTTATAGCCCGCACACACACATATATATGTCGGAGATGAAAAGACACACATCTAAATATTTTTAATAAGATAATCCGATTTCTGTAAATTTCTAAATATTAATGCGATTATAATAAATTACCATCTGACTTTTATGACCTGACAATTTGTACCTTTGTTAATGATTGTTTTTATGATCAGCAATTCGTACCCTAATTTAATAGACGGTATTTCCAAATTACCATTAATCTTATGACTCGGAAAAATTATGATCTTTACCTACGTTAATAGCTTAGGTTTGGGCAGACGACCCGTCTGCAAATGTAGCCTGAGTCTCGAAGTCTCTGATTGGTTATTACGGAGATACCTGTTAAAAATCGACATAACGTCGTGGTTGAAATTGGGGACAGGATTGATAAAACATGAGTAACGAGGCGAATCAAGTGCCCAGCGCTTCGGCTAATGCATCAAATCCGACATATATAATGGTGCCAAAGTGTTCAGGAGGCTATGAAACGTCGAGAAATTTTGGTCCGACCCTTAGGTCCCGCCATCCGACCGACGCCAATAGTGTATGTGCCATATGGCAAATACACTAATAAATAAATATCAGATCAAAATACAGAATATCTGTAGGTTTTTTTACGGTATTATAATTAATCAAGAAATTATTAGTAAATAAATTCACATATTAAGTAGTGAAACACAATATATCAGACGACAATATTATCGCCATGATATTTAATAGAAGGCTATAATATAAGAAAAATGTAAATGCCACTGTCGGGACTTGAACCCGAAACTCCCGATTACGCGCCAGGCAAGTTTCCATTTACTCCACAGTGCCAACAGTAAACAATTTTAATTTCTCTTATATATGCACAGTGTACCGCAGAAAAGCACTTACTGTGAGAGCTATTTTTATTAATGGCTGGACGCCTTATTAAATCAAAGTACAGAATATCTGTAGGTTTTTTTTACGGTAATCGGGAGTTTCGGGTTCAAGTCCCGATAGTGGCATTTACATTTTTCTTATGTTATAGCCTTCTATTAAATATCATGGCGATAAAATGTCGTCTGATATATTGTGTTATTCACTAATATGTGAATTTATTTACGGATAGGACTAATAATTTCTTGATTAATAAATATCAGGTTTTGCAGAAATCATTTTATTAACAAACGATTAGAATTTAAGTAACATTTCTTCAACTGGTTTCTCATTGTCAAAAACTTTTTTTTAAATTATACTTCGAACATATTTGGGTTAAATAGCGCTATTTTTAACTTAAAATTAGGGAAATAAGATGAAAATTGGATTTCAAAGTCAACATTAGAAATTTTTTCGATGAAATTCTTCAAAATCCATTTATATTAATGAGATAAAATGTATTAATATATTCATACAGACTAGGGTTCATTCCCGGGAATTCCCGAGCCGAGAATTCCCGGGAAATCGTTGGGCTTTGTTCCCGGGAAATTAAGCTTGAGAAAAGTCGAGAACTCGAGAAATCATATTTTAGTCTATAAAATTATAAAATAAAACTATCTGCCTTTGCCTTTCAGGAAATGTAGTAAATAAAATAAAGCTATAAATGCTTTAGTTTTTCTAAAGGCATATTTTATCAGACAGAGTAAGCAGATCTAATTGTTTTGTATGTATGTACTATGTTCAGATGTTGTTTTATTGATCTGCAAAGTTTTAAGTTTTTTTTTCCTAATTAACCTGCCAAAATGGTGCTGTGATTGTAATTATAAGTCAGCGTAGTATTAACGTTTTAATGTTTAAATTTTAAATTTTTTTTATTTTGTTTGAGAGATGCTAATTTTGTTGAAAACTGTCAATAAAAGTTTTATGATTATTTTGATACTTTTATTTGACAGGAAAACCATTTTATTTATTGATTTAAAATAAGATATTTTTTATGATACACATTTTTAATTTTGTGACGACTTTTTTCATTATTTGAACCGAAAAGATATGCAAAAACATACGTAAATGTAAATTTCTCGACAACCCGAGAAGACCCGAGAAATTAGCCTCGAGAATTCTCGAGACCCGAGAAACTGATAAGCTCGAGAAATCATGAACCCTAATACAGACTAATATAGGTTAAGTACAGCTTTAGAACCAGCAGAACTCGAGCGTAAAACCTAAACAATGTTTAGCTTTTACCAGTTGGCGTTCATGTTGAAATTTTATTACGTGACCGGATTTGACGCTAGAAGCCAGCGTCACATGAAAATGCACCTTAATGGTTATTTTGTTGTGTGTCAAATTTTGATTTTACTTTTGTTTTATTGATTTTGCTTTTGTTTTGTTTACATTTTTTCTTTTCAGACGCTAATGACCTCTGTTGTCGAGCGTCTATAATTTACAATACATTCATTCCGTTGAATTTCAACGAAGGGAGGATTAAAAAGTTTCTTAGATATAAAAGAAATAATTTTAATTGTTTATCAATACATATTAGAAACCAAAGTCCCCCGCCGCGTCTGTCTGTCTGTGTCCGATTTTCTTCGTAACTATTGACCGAATTTTGTTCCGATTTTCACGATTATATAGAATGATTCACGAAGAAGGTTTAAATGTACCTGTAATTCAAATTGGGTGGCCCGGGTGAAAATCGAGGAATAATCTCAGAAGACAGATTTCTCCGTAACTACTGAACAGATTTTATAAAATCTACGTCGTTAGTGCAGCTTCCCTGACAAATGACTCAATAAAAAATTCAATCGTATATTTTATTTTTTCAAAAACGTTAAACTATTAATATTTTAATTTTATGTATACTTACTTTTATTTACAGATCTCTGAAAATCATCATCAATATTTCAATAATCACTAGCTGAACGTTTCACCACCACTAGCCTCCGGATCTGGAGTTTTAACAGCCGAAAATAATTTTCAAAGATCAGGTAAGTTTTTATTTTTAATGGCCAAGCGTTTCGTTTTTTACTTTCCCATATACGAAGTGTAGGAAGATCAGGTCTTGAAATTAGATTTTCAGTTTTTGTTGAAATTATACCCGACAAGTGACTTCTGCAAAGCCAAAAGGAAGGATTATGAATATCACAGGCTATGGTATACCATATTGGGTTAAGAATCTCATCGTATTCTATTCATAAAAAGTGCTTCCATTTGATACCCATATCAACAGGTTGTGAAGATAAAGATAATCCGCCATCTTGGGGACGTCGGGCGTCCGCCATATTGGGTTAAGAATGACGTCACACAGATCACTGTATCTTACTCGCATCCTACTTCATCGGGCCAGATATAGTAGACATTAATTATTTTCTCACTTTTTGAAGGTTTGCTTTTTTTGCGTCGGAGGTTCTTTAAATTTCTAGCACTGTGAGCGGGAGTATTTAATACCAAGAATATCATCTATAGAATCTTACTGATCACACAAATTGACTCTACTTTCAATATAAAAGCTGCTATGGTGTGAAAAAGATTGGATTAATATACATAATATGATGGCGCCATCTTTTGAAATCGATGAAGAGCAGGCCACTTTTAAACACACTGTTTTTTTCCGTTACGAAGTAATTAATAATTATGTATATTTTTACTCGTAGATCAACGTTCAAAAAGAGTTCGGACAGCGTACATTCACGATCAACTGACATTTCTCGAAGACTTTTACCTGACGCAGAATAAATACATTAATAAAGAGAATCGGAAAACGTTAGCCGACCTACTGACGCTCACTCAGAGACAGATAAAGGTCTGGTTCCAGAATCGGCGCATGCGGGAAAAGAAATCGCAAAAGACTGATAATTCTGAAAATGACGGCAGAGTTCAGTCATTAACTCGAGGGCCCGGTCGGCCAAAAAAACGAATCGACAGAATAGCTTCGAGGGAAGACACTAAAACTACTGTCAATCAGTTATTGACGCTCCGACCGACTACTGCAGGGCAAAATGTAACATTATTAAGATCTCCAACTGACTTTCAACGGGATCCTTTTAATGTAAATCCAAATATTAATCATCCTGCTTCATCTAGCTCTACTCCTAGCATACAAGTTCCGTTCTATGCTGGCATGCAAAGCCTTGAAAATATGGAAGTATGTTCTTTACCCAGCTGCTCCAATATTAACATTCAAGATCCTTTTTATGCTGATATCCAACAAGCTCAAAATGTAGGAACATGTGCTTTGCCTAGATCTTCCAATAGCAACTTCCAGGATACAATTCATGCGGGTATCCAACAGGCTCAAAATGTAGGAACATGTGCTTTGCCTAGATCTTCCAATAGCAGCATCCAGAATCCAATTCATGCGGGTATCCAACCGGCTCAAAATGTAGGAACATGTGCTTTGCCTAGATCTTCCAATAGCAACATCCAGGATACAATTCATGCGGGTATCCAACAGGCTCAAAATGTAGGAACATGTGCTTTGCCTAGATCTTCCAATAGCAGCATCCAGAATCTAATTCATGCGGGTATCCAACCGGCTCTAAATGTAGGAACATGTGCTTTGCCTAGATCTTCCAATAGCAACATCCAGGATACAATTCATGCGGGTATCCAACAGGCTCAAAATGTAGGAACATGTGCTTTGCCTAGATCTTCCAATAGCAGCATCCAGAATCCAATTCATGCGGGTATCCAACCGGCTCAAAATGTAGGAACATGTGCTTTGCCTAGATCTTCCAATAGCAACATCCAGGATCCAATTCAGGCGGGTATCCAACAGACTCAAAATGTCGAAACACGTGCTTCACCCAGATCTCCTCAGGAACCGCTCCAAGGTAGTATCCAAACTCTTCAAAATATGGTCACATATGCTTCACACAGTTACAAATCCGATACTAACATTAAAGATCGAATTTATGCTGGTATCCAACAGTCTCAAAATGTGGGAACATGTGTTTTACCTAGATCCTCCAATAGTAGCATCCAGGATGGGTTTTATAATGGTATCCAACAGCCTCAAAATGTGGGAATTCGGTCTTCACACAGCTCCTCCGATAACAACATCGAAGATCGGTTTTATTCTGGTGCCCAATCGACTCAAAATGTGGAGAGATATGGTTCACACTGTAACGATAGCCTCCAGCATCGTCACTAGTACGGACGGTGTTAAGTGAACGCGGTACTACTGTGTATTAATAGTGTATAGCCAGTCATGAAATAAACCGTTTTGTTTTAAATTCGCGAAAAGACGTGATTTAAAATAATGTGCTACGCACACCGATGATAAAAATGTGTTTTGTGAACAGTTTTAATTTAGCTCTCGCTAGAGCAATGATACTGTAAATATTGACCTGTGTTGAATACCAGTGACTGATTTGAGAAACGCCTCACGTTCTCCATAGGTAGTATAGCCTTCAGCTTGTTGTGTAGTGATAACATATCTCTCCGACCCGCTTACCTAGTCCTTATCTAAATCGCTCTCCTCCGCCCGTATTGGAAGTCAATTGACTCCCCGCACGTTGCGAGCTACCGGAACCTCTCCTACAGTCAGCCGATGTTTTGGGTTGATTAACCCCCGGCCTGTTGCAGGTCACCGGTTGAGTCCGTCACAGCCTGACTAACCGTTCCCCTATAACCCGTACCCCCTGGCGATCGTTGCGGCACCAGTGCGTTCTGCTATCGCCAGGTGTCCTACCGCTGTTTCCCCCACCGTTTCAGTTAAGGGGTACGCCCCTCCGCTATAATACCGTTGTATATATTTTCCTGTTGATAAACAGAGTTTTGAGTTTGTATCGAGTCATTACCGTTGCTCCGTAAAGTAGGGATTTAGTTTATATAGAGTCGTTTGGATACTACGGTATCATTTGAAATATATGTACATGTTATTCTGTTTTACTTTTTGTAAAGGGTACTTTTTATTTTTATCTTTGTTTCTAAATAAATATTATTATAGAAAATACGCTGGTTATTCATTTCATATACAGTATTCCGTTTCCACTGGCTTCGTACCCTGGATTCCGACGAGCTATCCGCCCGACGCAAACCAGTGGACCGTTGCGACACATGTGCGCGAACACCTAAAAAGCCATGACGTTGCATGGCGCCCGAACAGGGACCGTAATTTGTTTTGTTTTGTTAAATGCTGATACTAGCGTATTTTCTAACCTTAAAATTTTGTGTACCTAATAAACTGCTGTCAAAATTTTTTCAACATGACAAAAAGCTGGATTTACCAACTGACAAAAGACAGACTAGTAAAGTTTCTCACCGATAATAATATAGACGCTACCGGTACCTGTGATGAATTACGCAAGAAAGTAAGTGCTTTTGTGGACTTACATCCCGACCGTTTTCGTCCGAAACAGACACAGTTTTGAGAGAAGTGTCTCCGTCTTCGCCAGCGTCCGTTTTCTGTGACGCAGTTGATGAAGACAACTGCTGCAACCGTTTCGCACCAGCCAGTTCATTCCGTTGGCCATCTCGGCCATAGTTCGAACGGCCGCCAACCGCTTGCGTTCCATCACCAGACCGCCCTTCGTCATAGCCGTCAATCGACCAGACCGCCAACTAGTGGTTACCGCACCGAACCTTTCAGACCGCCAAACCGACTAGCGTCCGTGTCTAGTCAACAGGTGGTCACCGCACCGAACCGACCGTCCAGACCGCCACACCGACTAGCGTCCGTGTCTAGTCAACTGGTGGTTACCGCACCGTACCGACCGACTAGACCGCCAGCTGGTGGTACTAGAAGCGACCGACCGACCAGACCGCACCATGTGATCCCCAGGGCAACAGCCCAGCCGCCAGACCGCACCGCAGCCGACAATCGGCACCGATCGACTCGTCCGCTGACCGTTTCAGCGATCCGCCAAGCGACCACTCAAATCCACGGTCATAGCCGCAGGCCGCTCCAACATCGAGCTGTCTGCTACAGGCCGTCCTTTGCGACCAGCAGAGCACCCGTTCATCTGCTGATCACTTGCTGGCCAACTGCCAGCCCAACCAGATGCTGTATGCCGCTCAACCGCCAGGCAATTCATTCTCCGATACTAACATTCAAGATCAATTTTATTCTGGTATCCAACAACCTCAAAGTGTGAGAACAATGACTGGTTCTTACCAGTTTTCAACCTCAACACGTTTTTCGTCCGATGGTGTTGCAGATCCGACCACTTATCCTTCATATTATTCTCCTTCCAATTCTTCAAGCAACAGCGATAACGTTGTGAATTTGCCTTCTAATGTAAAGATTTATTCCAATAAGAGATTTCTACCTCCATATGAATTCCCGCATACTATTTATTCCCCAGTTTCCAGTTCCCAGAATATAAATCACGTTAACTTACAAGCCGTTCAAAAGAACACACCGTAAGTTAAAATTGTAATAATTACCTATTTCCAAAAATTCTGGAATATGATGTTTTTTTGCAGTCAATTTTGAAACAACATTATTCTGATTTCAACTAAGTTTTGAAATACAGTAAATATTATTACATAAACAATTTATTTTTTCAATAACAACTTTAAAACCAGCATGTGCTTTTGGGTAGATTTCAGAGTTAGCCAACTAATTTCTTTAGGTTGAATCCTATGTAAACTAAATAGAGATATTTAACATATACAGGGTGTCACAGAATAACTATTCCTAATTTTCAGAAATGATAGAGGAAATTTTTTTAGGAAATTTCCTAAACCTTGTGTATTATTGTTAAAACAAAAATATTTAACATAATGTAATATGTCGGATGAAATCAAACGCATTTATTGGGGACCCTTGAAATATGCTACCCAAAGCACGTACTCGTTTCGCTGGTATGCAGAGCCATCTCTTAGATTATCAGCAAGCTCTGTAGTTTGTATACATTCTGTGTAAATATGTACATTTAGACCGAGAGCTAGTGACAGTTTTTTTGGTGTTATTTATTCAAGACCGTATTTTTGTGAAGATGTTGAGGGAGGCATATTAAAGTGCCCTGCGTAAGGGATTTTGCTAGGTAGCGGTATGGGAGGGATGCAGACCGCCTCCAACATGTAACAAAAAAAATGGTCACAATTATTATTGCTTCAAGGCTAAAATTGTTTGTATAGCTTGTCGATTAATATGTTGTTACGGCGACTGTTTTAAGCATATATTTCGATTTGCAGAACAAAATGTCGGTATTAACCCCCTCTCTTAGAGGGAATCTTGTTCGCCTAGGTGTTTATATCGTTCTGCAAGGAGGTTAATACCGATATTTTGTTCAGCAAATTGAAATATATGCTTAAAACAGTCGCCGTATCAACATATTAAAATTTGAACCTTGAACTATTAATATAAATTTCGTCAGATACATGACACGTTTAGGGTGATCTGCCACCCTTTTAATACCGACCAATCGATCTGCAAATATTATAATGGCATTATTGGGTCACCGACAATCTATACAAACAATTTCAGCCTTGAAGCAATAATAATTGTAATTAATATGGTTTGATACACAAGTGATTAGAAGTATCTATTCATTATTAATAATAATTGTAACCATTTTTTTGTTACATGTTGGGGGCTGACTGCATCCTTCCATACCGCTACCTAGCAAAATCCCTTACTCAAGACACTTTAATATACCTCTCTCAACATCTTCACAAAAATAAGGCCTTGAATAAATAACACCAAAAATTGTTACTAGCTCTCGGTCTATTAGAATAAATTATCAGACAGCTCTGTAGTTTGTATACATTCTGTGTAAATATGTACATTGTATATAATATATTTTTTAGTCTAATGCTGGGTTGAAGAAAATATTATCAGAAAATCATATACAGATGCTTAACATAACTTCGGACCTGGAAACGATAAAAGAAAAAAGCATAGCACAAGAAAAAGATGAACGAATCGAAAAGTGCATAAAATAATGAGAAACAATCTTACGCCAAACCACTTAAGGTTAACCAAGAATACATAGATACCCTGAACACAAATGACAAAGAACCAAGCAATGATGCTCAAAATGAAATCAGAGCAAAGAAAAAGGATAAACCAACTATAATCATTAAAAATGCTTCACCTCTGAGCAACACGGAAGAGAACGCACAAAATATTAAAGACAAAGTTGAAGAAATTATAGACCCAACCAAGCAGCACTTAAAAATAAACAGGGTCAATCATACAAAAGCCGGCAATATTATAATAGAAACCGAAAACGACAGTGACATAGAAAAAATTATGAGTAACATATTAAATCAAACAAATAATAACCTAGAAGTTAATATAATAGAAAAGATCAAGCCCAAATTGTCAATAGGCGGCATTCCAAGTAGGTTAATGGAAGACGAGATAACCAAATCATTTTTCAAACAGGAGTACGCCGATAGCAAAGTCATTGCCTGGTCTGATTTTTCGGCAGGCTTTGCGCCAAAATTTAAAATAGGCTCTAGAGGCAAAGACACCACCATATGGGTGGTGGAAGTCGAGCCTGAAATAAGAAAGCTTCTATACGAAAAGCACTACCTCCACATAGGATGGAACAAATGTCTTATAAGAGATTACGAAAAAATCACAAGATGCTATAAGTGTCAAGAGTTTGGCCATATCACTAAAGTTTGTTCCTCTGAAGTGAGCACATGTTTGCATTGTGCGAGGGAACATAGATATGAAGAATGCCACAGAAAAGAAAAAGCGCCCAGCTGTGCTCCGTGCAAGAAAAGACAGCTCGAATATAAACACTTCGTTGGAGGAAAGCACTGCACAAAATACGGTAGGGAGCTAAGTAAGCTAAAAAGTAAAATTGACTATAGATAAGGACAGCAATGATGAAAACAACACAAGCTCTAAAATAACTAACATAATAAGCAAAAATAAAGGAAATAACAATAAACTTGAAGAAAACATAATAAGCAACACACAAACAAATATAAAAAAGCACAATCAATTAAATAAAGTAAGCTCAAACCAAATAAAAATAACAAACTGAAAAACAGCATTAATATAACTAAGGACAACCAAGCAAGCACTAAAATTAACATAAGTAAACATAACCAACTAAATATAACAAGCACTAAAGACCGGCACTGTAACATAAGCACTAACATACAAAGTAAAACAATAAATAATCAGCAAGAACCAAAAGAAAACAAAATAAGCCACACACAAGAGAGAATAAGAGAATCAAAAAGTAAAGCTAAACAGATAAGAATCAAGCAATTAAACATTGGCCGAGGCAAGGCCGCCACTATGGAACTACTAAATACCTACAAGGACTTCGATATTATAGCAATACAAGAACCATACACGGCATTCAATAAGATAGCCTATTTAGGACAAAGCACAAGAATTACTACAGGCAATAAAATACAAGAAAAACCATGGGCAAGTATAATAATAAATATCTGGATGCCGAGCTTTGCTCGGATGAGTTCAATAAAAATAGTACTTGTATGCTGTGAGATATTATTTTCTCAGAATATTATTCCGAAACGAATTTATTTCTGAAACATAATTTAAAATAATTGTTTCTGTTAAATATTTTAACTACCTATGTGTATTTTTAAACGTAAAAACTAAGTATCAACTTGAATCAAGCATTTTTTCCTGTAAATATTATTTAGGTCGCCATTTTCAAATCTACCGCCGTTATTGTTCTGTTGACTGAAGAACTCGCAAAAACCGATTTTCATAGATTGAATATCTTGTAAAAATGTTCGAATCAGATGAAATTTTGCTCGCCCGTTGCCATTTTAACAATCCAATTTTAAGCATTGATACCAAATATCAACTTTATCGAAGTACTTTTTCTCTGTGATGTCATCTTAACAACTTTCAGTAAATTTCAAATATTTTTTTTGCATAGGTACCTACTGAAAAACTCACAAAAATCGATTTTTTTAATAACAAACGTCAGACTATAACCTGCGCAAAACTTTTTTTGCATGTATCTTCACCTTTAAAAAATCGATATGTTTTTACACAGACCCGCGGCGCCAGAAGTGCGTTTTGTTATTATTTACATATTGTGCAAGACACTTCTTATATTCCATAGTTCTTTTAGAAAAATGGTTCTCTGATAATAGTCTTCGACTAAATTTGGAAAAAACAAAATTTATAAAATTTGGTGAGTATGGGAACTGCCCAAATAGTTTTATTGTACCAAATGCAGGTGAAATCTCTTTCTCTAGTTCGGTAAATTTTCTGGGTCTAACCATTGATAAGCATTTGAACTGGAAAGATCAAGTTGACAAAATAATAAAAAAAACCAGTAAATATGTGTATCTATTAAAATGTCTGGGTAAATTTATTCCAGAATCAGTTCTCGTCACTGTTTATAATGCCTTTGTGCAAAGTATATTTTTATATGGAATTGTCTTTTGGGGCAACTCCGTAAATACTTCTCAACTTTTTATTGTACAGAAGCGCTGTATTAGAGCAATCTGTAAAGTTCCTCCTAGAACACATTGTCGCCCACTCTTTAAAAAACTTAATATCTTAACAATTCACGATCTTTATGTGCTAGAATGTGTCAGCTTTGTTAAATTTAATTTTAATCTCTTCTCAGGAAATATTCCAAATCATACATACAGCACTCGAACAGGTACTAACTATAGACTTGATTACACGTCGTTGACTACGGTCAAAAAAGGTCCTGTCAATGCAATGTTGAAAGTGTTTAATAAGTTGCCCCAAGAGATCAAAAACTTACCAATCACCAAATTTAAACAGAAATTAAAATTTATATTATTACAGAAAACTTTTTACTCTGTCGAGGAATTTTTTAATCATAAGTTTTAAATTGTATACTTTTATACTGACGCATTCTACACTGTATATACAGTATTAACAGAATAAAGTTTATATCTATCTATCTATCTTAGTGTTCAATTACAATTTTAACACTTGTGATATATTATATAAAATCTATGTAGAAATAGACTTCGAATCAATCTGATTTTAATTGAGCGAGTTATAATAAATAAAAAACACCTTTTTTTTAATTGCTCCCCTCTGGAACCAAAATTCCTACCTAGATCGATTTCTCGCCCCGAAAAATCCCCATTCTGTAAATTTCATCAGAATCGTTAGTCGTTTTTGAGAAAAAAAGGTCTAGGTAAGATTATACGTCATACTACATTTAACGTACTTACCTATACATATTTTATATAGGTAATATAAAAATAACACCTATTTATTTAAATTTTATCTAAAACTACTTACATAATAATTATGTTTAGATTTTATTGTTGCTATTTTTTTACTTTTCAAATAATTACTGATTATTTTAATAAGTTAAAGATTGACTGTCAGAGTAATTTTGACATAAATAATGAAAATAGTTTGTTTTTTCCAAAGCCTACTCACAATACGACACTGTTTTATGACGTTACAAAAATGTTTTTTAAAATGATAAAATCGATAAGAAAACGAATTTTTCCAGGGATGAGACCTAGCTAAATCGATTCTTTGCCCCCCGACACCCCTTTTCGGTAAATTTGATCAAAATCGTTAGAGCCGTTTTCGAGAAAATATTTATATAGATACATAGAAACATATATACAAGATTTACTCGTTTAATAATATAGGGTTAGTCCGCGAATAGAGGCATTAAAAATGGGACAGCTTAGTAACAGCCATTGTGTAGTCGCAGAAATACATACAGAAACGGATGCCATATACATGGTCTCTATGTATATGCAACCAACAAAAGAAATAATAGATACCACACACAAATAATAAAGAAATAATAGATACCACACACTTATAAATACCAAAAATGACCAGTTCCATACAACCATAAAACAAGATATACAAAATTATTCAAATAACACACCTCTTCCACCTAATTCTAACAATCAAAATAATCTTACTCTTAGCCATACTAACATTGATAAACCTCAAACCTTACAAACAAACCTTATTAACTTCAACCTACCGTTCATACCAAAACTAGCATTAAAACTTACAAAACTTTTCCATAAATATAACATGCAAATAATCTTCCATAATACTCACACAATTGTTAATCTAATTTATACTAAAACAAAAGATCAAACTCCCAAATTAAATCAATCAAATTTAATTTACGCTGTTAACTGTTTAAATTGTGATGCCACCTATGTCGGCCAAACCAAACAATATTTGAAAAACCGCATTTACCAACACAAAGCATCTATACAAAAAAAATTAAATCCTAATATTCCAAACACAGCTTTAAGTGACCATGCAGTGAATAAACTACATAACTTTGATTTTAAAAACGTTAAAATCATAGAAATAGAACAAAACTATAAAAATTAAAGAAATGATCTATATAAAGAGGACACATCAAACAATTAATTACCAAACTGATACTGCTAACCTCCATACTATATACTACAACCTAATAGGCTAGCATATCCAACTATTGACATATTTTCTATACACACAAAACAATAATTTCATTTTATTAATTTCTTGTTATAAGGTTTGATTTATACTTTCACACAGCTACTACAAAAATCATATCTAACTTCACACTGAAGCCTTGGAAAGCAATCAAAGAAATTAATAAAAATTTTGCAAATATATATTATTTTTTCATAATGTTTTTCTCTAAATCAATTAAAAGTACATACTAATGGTACTAAAAACTTCAACAATATACAATGACCCTAAAATTTTCCATAATAATATCTTTTCATCAACTCATAGTAAGTACTCAAAAAAATTCTTTTCTCCTATACCTAATAAATAATTTTTTTAATTAATTACTATATTATAATAATTATAAATTCTTACAGATTACTGATGATGCCTTATAAAGGCGAAACGTATAATGAGTTTCTTTTTCTAATTTTATACTGATAACTGTTTTGACTAATTTCACAAAAATTTTATTTGTGTAAATGGATATAACTTTGACTGAATTTCCAAAATCAATTTATTATAATACAGTCGTAATTAAATTCTACATATAATAAAAGAAATAAGCACATACCTAAAGCAACTGAAAGACATCTCAACAATGTTAAAAGACAAACCACTAATTATGACGATCGATTGCAACGCTTAGAGCAATCTATGGTATAGTAAACTAACTCAAGCTAATAGAAGACCAGACGTGTGGGGTAGACAAATAGAGGAACTCATAAACGAACAAGGACTGCACATCATAAATAAACCTGAATTGAATTGAATTGAATTGTAGATTATAGACGCTCGACAACAGAGGTCATTAGCGTCTAAAAAAAATAAAAAAGTAAACAAAAGAAACGCAAAAACAATAAAACCAAGGCAAAATAAATGCAAAGTCAAAAATTGACACACAACAAAACAAAATCACAAGTACAAATAAAATGTGTCATATAATATAATGAAGTAATATAAAAAGGAAAAAAATAAAAACATTAAGGCTGTAAAGGGGCCTAAATGTATACAATAAATAAAATCAAATAAACCGGTCAAGACCGGTTTCCTTTAAAAATCGAAACAGCAGATCGACATTGTCAGGATCATTTCCTAAAACAACCGACAGATCACCTGACAATCCGATCTGCTGTCGTGTGTCCCTAAACTGGACACACTCTATTAAAATATGTGAAACGGTAACACGAGTGTCACACGTCTCACAGAGAGGCGGTTCCTCACGAGTTTTCAAAAAACCATGTGTCAATCTACAGTGACCGATGCGCAGCCGTGTAAGGACCACTACCTCCCACCTGGAGGGACGGCAAGAAGTGAACCATGGGTAAACTGTAGATTTTATAGATTTTAATTTGTTTTCTTCGACAGCACTCCATTCATCCTTCCAGAGCTGCTGAACTGCTGAAATCAGGACGCTCTTGAGGTCGTCACCGATAACACAAAATACATTCTGGCCGTTATTTGCAGCGTCTTTAGCTGCAGTGTCAGCTAATTCATTGCCAGCGATTCCTATATGGCCGGGAACCCAACAAAACCGGACAGTGGTTCCACCTCTTTTCAAAGAGTATAATTTGTCCTGAATTAAACAAATGAGAGAGTGGCTGGGATAGGAACGCTGCAATGCCTGTAGAGCACTCAAAGAGTCGCTGCAAATAACATATTTGTGCGGACCGTGAATATGTCTCAAGGCCTGCAAGATTGCATATAACTCTGCAGTAAAAATACTGCATTCTTGAGACAACTTGTATCCAACACTGTCGTTATCGGTGACGAACGCGCAACCAACTCGGTCGAGAGACTTCGAGCCATCCGTGTAAACGGAACGATAGTCTCGATTCTGATCCAGCCACGCCAGAAAAAGCTGGCGATAAAGCTCTGGCGTTGTCGTACTTCGCGGATGAATGGAAAGTGACATGTCGATGACGGGCTGAGGGATTAACCACGGGGCACGGAATTACGTCCGATTTTAAGAGTTCTGGGAAGCGCCAACGGAAGTTCATCTAGGAGAAGAGTCAATCTGATACCAAGAGGACGTGTTACATTTCTTCTCCGTCTATACAGAGAAGAAAAACGAAGTTGAAATACGCAACTGTAAGTTGGGTGATCAGGTTGACTACGGAGCTTTGAAACGTACGATACTATATTTCGTTTCCGCCGGATGTTCAGCGGCAGCTCTCCGCATTCAGCGGCAATGCTAACAACAGTACTGGATCGAAACGCTCCGGTTGACAAACGAATTCCGGCGTCATGAACAGCATTTAACGTCCTGATGTACGACTCACGCGCTGAGTCGTACACAATGCTACCGTAATCCAATTTAGACCGTACGACTGCACGATAAATTCGTAGCAAAACTGTACGGTCTGCACCCCACGTGGTGCTAGCTAAAATTTTTAAAATATTAAGAGACGACATCGACTTTCTTTTTAAAATATTAAAATGAGCCTTCCAATTTAACGACCGGTCAAAAGTAAGTCCCAAAAATCGAGCAGTGTCTTGTACAGAAATCAAAGTGTCATATAGATATAAGAATGGTTCCTGATAACAACTACGAATGCGGCAAAAGTGCACACACTGGGTTTTCCCAACGGAAAATTTAAAACCATTGTTAGTTGTCCAGTGCTGGATGCTATTAATGGCCAATTGCAAATGACGTTGTGCAGTACGAACGTACCTTGACGAGCGCCAACGTAGAGCGATGACTCTACAGACGATGGAATGCTGTCAATTATGCCATTAATAGCAATCGAAAATAAAGTGACCGAACCGAACCGAACCCTGTGGAACACCATTTTCTTGTGCAAAGACACTAGACAAAGTGTTGCCGATGCGGACTTGGAAGTAACGCTCGGATAAAAAGTTATTAATCAAATTCCCAAGATGTCCTCTGATACCCCAATTGTGTAGTGTTCGGAGTATCCCGTACCGCCAAGTAGTGTCGTAAGCTTTTTCGAGATCAAAAAAGACCGCTATCATGTGCTGTTTATTTAGAAAGGCGTCTTGTATTGCGGACTCCAACCTGACGAGATGATCCATTGTAGAACGGTGCTTACGAGAGCCACACTGGGCATTCGTGATCAAACGTCTGGATTCAAGAATCCAAACCAATCGTCGGTTGATCATTCGTTCGAGGAGTTTTGACAAACAGTTAGTCAGTGAAACAGGACGATAACTTGATGCTTGTTTTCGATCTTTACCGGGCTTCAACAACGGCACTATAATAGAATTACACCAAGCGGTAGGAAACGTATTGGTGTACCAGATTAAATTAAACATCTTGAGAAGGAATATCGATCCGGAGGGAGGTACCTTTTTCAAAAATTGGTAATGGATATCGTCAGATCCTAGAGAAGTATCATGGCAATCATGCAAACTCGACTGTAGTTCCCACGAGGAGAAAGGTGCGTTGTATTTCTCCTCATTTTGTGAGGAAAAGTTTAATTCAACTTGTTCTGCTTATTTTTTCTGAGCAGAAAAACTCTCTAGATAGTTAGAGGAACTCGAAACTTTTACGTAGTATGAACCCATGTGATCGGCGACTTCATCAGGCGAAGTAATTATGTCATTTCCCATTACCAATCCAGAAATGTAATTAACACTCTGTTTACCAGAGATTCTCCGGATTTTCTCCCACACCTCGCGAGCGGGAGTACAGCTTCTTACAGTGGAAACAAACTCACTCCATGACTGCTTCTTACTCTCTGCTATTGTACGTCTGGCCAAGGAACGCTTTTGCATGAAAATGATACGGTTTTCATCCGTCATATTATTTTTGAAACGACGGAGAGCCTTTTGACGTTCACGGATGGCATCCCGACAAGCCTCATTCCACCAAGGAACGGGTACACGTCGCGGTGTTGTTGACGTGCGTGGAACTGCAGATGATCGTATCCGTGAAATGCTCCACAGCCGCATCGACATTGCCAAAGTTCATTTCGCCGACATTAAGCACTTCTTGGAAGTGTGACCAATTGGCTTCTTTTATTATCCACTTCGGGGAGCGTCTTTCATCAACATGGAATTAAAGAAGCCGACAAATGATAGGAAAATGGTCACTACTACAAAGATCAGCATTTACTTCCCATTCACAGGATGGGGCGATAGAAGAAGAGCAGAGAGTAAGATCGATAGCTGAAAATGTCCCATTAGCAGCCGAGAAATGTGTATTGGAACCTGTGTTCAAAACAACCAAGTTTTGATTCAGAATCAACGTCTCCATTAGCCTTCCACGAGCATCCACATGATTAGAACCCCAAGTGGGATTGTGGGCATTAAAATCCCCCATAATGATAAAGGGGCGTGGAAGCTGATCTATAACAGATGCAATGGTTGCCTGTGTCGGTTGTTCTGTTGGAGGAATGTATATTGAACACAAAGTTACCGGATTCGGCGCATAAAGTCTGACAGCGATGACCTGCAAGTCAGACTGTAAGGGGACATTTTCGGAAAACACATTGTTTCGGACTAAAACTGCCACTCCGCCGCTGGCACGTTCAACGAATTGTTTATCTTTACGATAAATCGTAAAACCGCGAAGAACCGGAGTGTTTGTGTCTTTCAAATGTGTTTCCTGTAAACTAATAGCAGTAGCGTTATTATCGTTAAGGAGGAGTTTTAATTCACTTAAATGAATATAAAAACCATTCATGTTCCACTGTAAGAAATTGAATGTGATTGTTTGTGGTTGATAAGTAGCTACCTCATTTTTTTTTCCTCGTCGCATCAGATTGATGATGAGGAGGTCTGGTTACATCCTCATCCATAGCAGAGTCTGCACTGCTGCTATGGTCGATGCGTGTACGTGTTACTGTCATTGTTTGGGTATTATCCCGGTTTAAGATGACTTTAGTTTTTTTAACCGGTGATACAGTTTGGCTCCTTCCAATTGGAGCTTTTACCGGTGATCTTGATCTGTCTTCTGGTCTACTTTTCTTTTTATTCTTAATAATTTGTTTTTCGGCAACAACTCCAGAACATGAAGGCGAAATTTCAATTGTTTGTGTTGACATGTCACACGTTTGTGTCGACATATCTACTTTAACGACAGGGACGGCAGCAATGGTTGCAAAGGAACGTGTGAAAGAAGGAACAGTTTCGCGATATTTGCGCTTGGCCTCTGCAAAAGAAATTTTTCCAGTAGTTCTTATTTCTTGGATCTTGAACTCCACTTTGTATTGTGGACATTCTCTAGATCTTGCAGAGTGAGTTCCGTCGCAATTAACAATGTGACACTCTTTTGCATGGAATATCTTCGTGTAAAGGTTGACCGCAATTGTCACAGAGACTGGCAAAGCTACAGTTGCTCTGTGAATGTCCAAACTTTTGACATTTATAACAACGTAAGGGAGATGGTATGTATTGACGTACTTTTAATAAATAGAAGGCTGCTTGAATTGAAGATGGAGGTTGTGGTGTACAGAACGTTAGAATATGGGACGGTGTAGGTACTAATTGACCGTCTCTACGAGCGTGAATTCTGTAAACGTCTGTAACGCCCTGATCTTTGAGTTCTTCTTTTATAGTTTCGACAGTACAATTAAGTAGATCAAAACAATAAATGATGCCTTTTGAGAAATTAAGTTGCTTATGTACTTCGACCTTTACTGGTACGTCAGTAATCATATCAATTCCTTTGATGCTAGTAGATGTTAAAATTTTTTTAGCTTGCTGCGGTGACGAAGTTTCGATCAGTAAAGTACCATCACGCAATTTTTTTACACATTTTAAAGTTCCATATAATCCAGTAAGGTGTTTGGAAATATAAAAAGGACTATAATAATAATAATAATAATAATGATCTTTATTATAGGTGCAAGAATGGCCGAAGCCGTTTTCATCTTGTCCTAAAAAACATATAAATATACAATAATAAACACATACAACATTAAAACATTTTGATAAAATACGATAAAAGTACAAAAATATTAAAATTTAAATTAAAATACAAGAAACATGTCTGCTGATGTTACTTAAAGAGTAATTAATATATTTTTATTTAAAAAGAAATGTTCACATAAGCATGTGAAGATTTAGCTATAATTAATTGAGCTTAGCAATAGCTTTTTTAAGTTGCTTTTAAAATTGCCGTATCTCTGGGAACGTAGCGCTTCCGGCAACTTGTTCCATTCCCTTGGCCCACTAATGATAATGGACGTTGCACCAACTGATGTATATGTCCTGGGTATGATCAAGTCACTTGTATGCCTAGTGTTGTGTTGATGATGCGTCTGTAGGTAATCAACTTTCAGCGAAGACAACATGGAATCATCTGTCATTAATCGTCGATACAGTAAACACAAAAGGTGAAAGAGTCTCTGATCAGCCATATCCAGTAGCCCCAGGTTTTTTAAAATAGGGTGTATTCGCTGATAGCGGCTTGTGTTACACACAAATCGTACGCATGAATTCTGCACCTTTTGGATCATATACGCAGTACGATTCAAAATACCATAATATACAACATCTGCGTATGAGAAAACAGACAATACAAGTGATTCAATCAACCTGAACTTAACTTTTGCGCTTAGCACATATTTAAATTTATAGAGATACGACAATTTTCTATAACCCTTTTTACACATCGAGTTCACATGCGGTTCCCAAGTAAGCGTGCTATCTATAATGACACCTAAATCTTTAGCCTCAAAAACAAACGGTATAATAGTTCCATCAATGGAAATTTTAGGGGTGTTGTCGCTATGAAAAATCCTTAAGTTATGTTTGTTGGCCAATGGCACAACTACTGTTTTCTGTGAATTTAATAGTAAACAGTGAACAGCTGACCAGACATTTAGGGATGAGATATCACTATTAATATTAGCTATTGCATTACTCAGTTCAGTCTTAGGGAACATTAGCAGCAGTTGTGTATCATCTGCGTATTGAAATACCGAGCAGTGACTTACAGCAGATGATAAATCTCTCGCATACAAATTAAATAGCATAGGAGCCAAAATGCTGCCTTGAGGCACTCCACTGCACAAACTTACACAATCAGACATCACATCGTTGTTAAAATTGCCGTCGACTTTACGCATTAACAAATACCTATTGCAAGGAGTTATCGTCCTTGAGTCGTTGCCAAATAATAAACTTAGATTTTTATCATTACGCCCTCTCTTAGAGGGAGGGCTAGTAAGAGGAGGATAATTGCTCATAGTATATATATTAATATTCATCAATCGTGCTTCCCACCCACCACGGAGCCCAACAAGGGGACGATGACCGCAAACCGGTACAGAGCGCCAGGGCTACACGGTGATATAGTCAGCTCAAGAGACGGCGCCACTCCATCCAAAGACACTGGCTCACCCCGCCGGAATACTAAATAAACACGACGTTAGCCGATTGACTAGACTGGGTTAGGTCTAGCCGCCCGTTTACAGCGAAGCGGAGGCCAAAGCAGTGTGTTGGTGCACCCAGGCGAACCTCAACTGCCAGGATCCTCTTTTCCGCCTTACGGGTCACCGCGCACGGCAAACACGCAGGTGTACTATTAGGGACTACTACAAATAAAGGACAGCAACAAAAGTGTACCCATAACGGAGGGACAAAACCGCTAACAACAACAAAAAGAAGAGAGAACCGAAGAAGAAAAAAGTTGCAACTGTCCTTCCTTCATAATAGTCCTTAAATGAATCACCCAGCCGGATACACAACCGACTGGTGCGGGCTGGGCACCTGGGACCGCCAATTCCCAAGAACATTGAAATGCAATTGCGATAACTCAACAACGACATTCGAATGTTCCCCCTGGGGGATAAATAAACCTAACAACCCACATGCTTTCAGTAGTTCCAATGGGCAAAACAACATAGATATTACTCTATGTAATTATAAAGCATATAATCATATAACAGGGTGGAATGTTAAAGACGAAGAAACTTTCAGCGATCATAGAATAAGATACGCATATCAAACTGACAAAACAAACAAGCAAGTCAAAAACCAAATAAGTATTCAACTTCCAAAGCAGACTGGACCAGCTTCAGACACTATTTGGAAAATGAAATCCTATTGAACAACGAAAACTTAAGCAATGCTAAAGCAGATATCGCAGCCGACAACTTACAAAATTACATAGAAAAGGCAGCGGAAAAAACCTTAAAGACCAAACATTCAAGAAGCAGAAATTTGCCCTGGTGGACAGAGGACATAGGAAACTTAAAAACAAAAGTAAAAAACTCGGGTCGCAGTGCCAAAACCCTGCCGACAATATAGTGTATTTGCTAATACAGGCCTTGTGGCTTTAATACGTGAACTTAGGTTTGTTTTTGGACAAAATAAAAAATTTAACCCCTTAACACATCCCTTAAAATAATATTTTTTTCCTAATTTCAATATTATTATCAATGCAACCTCTGTACCAAATTAAATACACCCATCAGTAAGTAAAGCACTATCCGCAAACTAGTGTTTTCATAAAATTTGTAAGTCCGGTTCTGTCAAGGCGATTTTATTAAAATCTTAGCAACACATTTTAATCTTTACTAAAGACTTAAATTTCATTTTTGAAACGATTCTGACAATTTTTTCGGTATTTTTGGGCCTAAAAACTTTTTGGAATCCTTAAATACAACCCTGAAAATGGTCCGATCGGGCCCATTTTTAATAGGCTTCGTGCAGTGATGGGCTCCAATGTGTGTACCAAATTTCGTTTAAATCGATTAAGTCTGTCGAGAGTTATCGTGTACACACACACACACACACACATATATATATATTATAGGGGGCTAATTTTAGTCGTAGTTAGGGGGGAAATTAGCCCTTTTGTACATCCAGTAGATAGCGGTACAATTTTAAGTTCAATGCATTTTATGTTTTATTATGAATTCATTTAGACGATTCTAACATATAGATTGGCGATGTTATGATGACGTCAGGTTGACTGGTGACCGTCTAAAAGCAAGGTGTGCAAAACGAAACCAAAATATACATGACTGGCGGCCTATCATCTCTATAAGTGCGGTAGACGAATACATGTTTTTAACGTGGGTAAAAGACAGAACGCCTAAGAAAGATACAGATTATTCGTGTAAACTTTTGCAAGTCAAACAGACGAGGTCTGGCGACCGTATCAGGCACATCGGTCTGTAAAACAATTAAAATAAACTGATTGAATATCTGGCGAATAAAATACTTTTTATTTTGGGATTTTGGAGTTGGATTTGTGCTTTTCGTTTTGGAGCTATATTGTTTTTGGTTTGGAGTTTGGATTCTGCGTTGTTTCCTGCTTCTATTCCTGTATTGATCGACCTTCCTAGTTTTCCTAATTCTCGAAAATTGATTTATCTTCCGTATTTCCATTGTTGGATTGTTGTTATTGGATATAGTTAGCTTACCGTGCAAACCATAAACCATAAAGGAGCCAAGCGCTTCTCCTAGTAGGGATTATAAGTTGCTGCTTTTGGATTTCCGTGTGGTTGTGTTGATTTTGGAATACGGGAATAATTTAATTTATTCCAGAAATTTTGAAGATTGTGCAATTATTCCGAAATTTTTAATATTCGCTACCATAAGTGACGACGCATAAAGTATCCCAGAATATTATCAAGTGTTTATTTCAGTGGGATAGATATGGTACTACAATATATCCCGAAAATATTAAAGGATCAAATCTAATATTTTATGAACATTTTACATTTCTGAATGTCGACCACTTTGCGTAGTACTGGGTAAATTTTAGATATTTACGTCAGAATTAAAATGATTAATGTTGCGTCGATTGTATTCCTGTAGGATTTCTTGCACTATATTGGTAATTTCATGGAATATTTTGAATCTTATTATGAATTAAGTTTGAATTCCACGTCGCCGGTCTCGCGATTTTAAAGTGTTTATGTCTCTCGTATGCTATGTATTTTCTTTTCAGGCTCCGGAATTTCTGTACAGGCCCGGATTAAGTGTGAAATAATTGTTAAAAATTAATTATGTGAAATTCGTTATCGTTCCGTATCGATTCATTATTTATGAAGAGTTTTTGTTGAGAATTTCGCTATTGTTAGGTTATCGTTTCACTATCGCTCGCTAACGTCACGCTACGTTTTGCGATTGAATAAGTAGGTTGTTGTGAGGCTTCGAGGCCTATTGAATTAGGATTTTTGTCTCGATTGTTGGAAGTTCCGTGAGGCCTGTGATTACAGTGCCGCTTTTATTTTTTTGTATCTCGAATACCGTGTGTCCCGATATTGTGTTCGGAATCTATTGTTTTGTTAGTATTTTATGTTAAGTTATCGTGTGGTTTTGGCCATTGAAATCACCTCTGATTTTTTTCTGTTTATCTTGCTAAAGAAGTAACAGCGTTAGGCCTGGGACTTAATATAACTGTGATTGTGATTCTGGACTCTGTTCCGGAATATTTTTCGGATCTCTTTTGGCCAACGTGGTTATCCTTTTTTGAATTATCCCTAACTGTGACCACTCTCTACGTCTCAGTTTGGACGACCTGAGACTTACGCAGTGTGGCCCTATAAGTTCTGGCGCCCTTTGATCTCTCGGTCGGTATCTGGCCCACTAAGTAATCTTCCAACGAGGTCCGTCTCTGGTTAGGTGATACTAGTGTAGAGGTGACTTCAAATTTAAATTAAATTATTTTGACGCACGATTCATTGTGTGCGTTCACTTTTTGTGTTGTCCTAAGTGTCGAGTGGTAGGTGGTTGGGTTTTTTATTGCCCATTAAGGGCTTTTCCTGTATTTAAATTTTAGAGGCTGCTTCCCAAAACAAGTGCGATCGTAACTAGATAATAATTTTTGTTTTCCGACCCATGACCCCGCGCCGTCGGTAGCTAGCCGCGCAACCGATTCAATTCGGGTCTTTTGAAGCAAAAGCCATTGCTATAATATATATAAACATTTTTAAAAATGGTGGCAAACTGACCTTTATGATCACCGAAAGCTTATGATTGTGTGTGGTGATTTTAATATCGACTTCTTATCAAATAATTCCGTAACGCAAAAACTAAAAGAAAAACTAGTGAATTTGTTCTTGTCATTTAATATGACCGCTACTGTACATTTACCTACAAGAGTAACTGAACGTACCGCGACGTGCATTGACAATATTTTTACCAATATTTGTAAACCGTACAATATTTCAGTTTGTGACACATTTCTGTCCGATCATAATTATCAATTATTAGATGTAAAAATAGTAGATTTAAATCCTTCAATTTCATATGTTTACAAACGCGTGTTCTCGGATATTAATTGTCAATATTTTGTATCTTTGTTTATAAACGAAAAGTGGAAACATGTTTATGAGGCTGGATCCATTAATGATAGTTTTAACGAATTTTATGAAACATTGTTACATTTTTTTAACTGTGCTTTTCCTCTAATTAAACTCAGAAACAATACTCAAGATAAGAAATGGGTTACGCCTGAAATGCAACAGCTTAGTAACTTGGTGCGGGATATGAATGTCATTGATAAAACTATAAATAATAATGACTTCCATTCATTTTATAAACAATTAAAACGGGATTATAAAAAATATATTAATGAATGCAAAAAAGTGGCCACTATGAATCATATAAATAACGCTAGTAATAAAACTAAAGCAGCCTGGGAAATTATTAACAAAAAGTATATAGGGCGCAAATGCCACACAAGTAATGTCACCTCTCTTGTTGATGAGGATGGTAATAATATTACCAATCCTTCAGAAATATGTAACTATTTTAATAATCACTTCAGCATTCCTTCCTCTTCTAAGTCTAACATCAATAAAGCTCAAACTAATTATAATATTAACTCTCCGGAAGCGAATCTTTTCTTAGTACCAACTGATTCTACAGAAATTGCTGCCATTCTAAATAATATTGGTAGTGGAAACTCAGCTGGAATCGATGAATTTCCATGCTTTTTGTTAAAAACATGTGCAAAGTATATTACAGAACCGCTTGTTTATCTAATTAATGAATCACTTACCCAAGGAATTTTCCCTGACAATCTTAAGACGTCCAAAGTAGTGCCCATTTTTAAAAATAAAGGAAAACCAGACGATGCTTCCTGTTATCGACCAATATCTGTACAATGCACGGTATCAAAAGTTTATGAACTAATTTATCTCAAACGTTTAATTAAGTTTCTGGACAAATTTAAGGTAATAAATAAAAATCAACACGGCTTTCGGACCGGTAAATCCACCGAAACTGCTATCTTTGAGGCCTATAGTTTTATACTTAACTCATTAAATCTTAAAAATTACACTGTCAGCTTATTTTTTGATTTGTCTAAAGCATTTGATCTGGTCGATCATAAAATCTTAATCTGTAAAATGGAACAGTATGGTATTAGAGGTATTCCATTAAAGTTCATTGAATCTTATTTAGCTAATCGACAACAGATAACTGTTCTTTACACTCAAAATAATACTGTAAAATCTAATAGAGCTCACGTATGCACAGGGGTTCCTCAAGGTTCTATATTAGGGCCTGTGCTTTTTACCATTTATATCAATGATCTACCTCAAAACCTGCCTGACTCGTTAAAGACGGTAATTTATGCCGACGACACGACCATCCTAATATCCGACAAATCTAAATGTGAATTAAAAACTATTGCTGATCTCGCGATTCAGAAAATAAATGAGTGGTGTGTTACTAATAAACTTAAACTTAACGCAAGTAAATCACAGTTCATAAACTTTTTGCCAAAAAATGTTGGTGTGTCAGAAAGTTTATTTTTGAAGGTTGAAAATAAGTCTCTTCAGCAAGTTATGCATTCAAAATTCCTCGGCGTCAATATTGATTGTAAATTATCTTGGAATGAACATCTAAAATATCTTGCAACTAAGTTAAGCAAATCTTGCTATTTATTAAAACAACTACGTCCTACTTCTGACATTAAAACCCTTCTATTAGTTTACAATGCACATTTTTTATCCCATCTTTCTTATGGCATAATTTTTTGGGGCTCGTCCAACGTACATGACGTTTTCATATTGCAAAAAAGGGCTATTCGATACATGTGTGGTGTACCTTTGCGCACCCCTAGTCGACCATTATTCGCACGACTAAAAATTTTGCCAATTGCATCTTTGTATATTTTTAAATTGTTGACTTTTTTTAAAAAATATTTTAATCAATTTGATATATATTTTAACAATGACATCCATAGCTACAATACACGATCTGGCACTGATATCCACATACCATTTAATAGACTTAGTGTTACAAACAGTGGTCCACTTGCAATGGCCATTCGATTATATAATAATTTGCCGGTTAATATCCGCAATTCAAAAAAATTTAACTTAGCGGTGAGGCAATTATTACAAGATAAATTGTACTATAGCGTAAATGAGTATCTGGACGATAATTTGATTTCCTAATTTTTCTATATTTACTTGACTTGTCACATTCGATGTACTATGTTGACTACGTGATAAATAAATTTATTATTATTATTATTATTATTATGAAACGTCGAGAAATTTTGGTCCGACCCTTAGGTCCCGCCATCCGACCGACGCCAATAGTGTATGTGCCATATGGCAAATACACTAATAAAGCTCAAAAAGAATATCAAAATTACATAACCCAAACAGTAAGAGACCACATGAAAAGGTATTACATAGTACTTAGGAAAGAATACAGCAAAAGCATACAACTGGCCAAGCTAAAAAGCTGGCAAAAATTCGTCACCGAGGAAGGCAATGCCAACACCTTTGGCATAGTGCACAAAATATTGAGGCCGGCCATACACGTTGCGGTATACCGAAAAGGTTTACCTGTACAGGTTACCTGTGCAGGTAACCAAGAGCGTGTGTGCCAGCCGCTGCCGTCATACCTGTGCAGGCGTAGCGGTCTGTACAGGTGGCTGGAGAAGAATCGAAATTCAATTCTTTCTATCTGCGCAGGCGAGTAGACCTAACCGTGTGTGTGAGTCATCCAACAAACCTGCACCGGCGTGAGGTTAATTGTGGCGAATACTCCGACTAGAGAGTTTCGTGTTGCTGTGTTCGTGTTGTGCTTACTTTACTGTCTATTCTTTGCACTCGCGTGCCACTGGTCTTTCAGCCCGTTCTATATTGTTTAGCTGTGTCGAAACCATTATGTCTGTCCCAAAACGGAACTAAATTTTCGAGGAATTCATTGAAATTTACAGATCAGAACCCTGTTTGTGGCGAGTTAAGAGTAAGGAGTACAATAACCGTGACGTGAGAGAGGCCGCTTATGACAGACTTGTTACGAAATTGAAGAAAATTGAGCCCGATGCGAATAAGAGTTCGACTGTAGAAATCATTCACTCATCCGGTTTACCGTAGCGTGTGTGAGCTCTCGCCTGTACAGGTATACCGGAGAGGTATACCAGTACAGGTATACCTCTCCGGTCCACCGCAACGTGTATGGCCGTCCTGAGTAACAAGATCCGACCTGAACAAATCATGAACACAATACAGAAAGGCAACAAAAACACGAAAACATGGGAGGAATCAGCATCAGCCCTCCTAAACGGACTTATACCAGACAATAAGGACATAGAAAAAGATAAGGAAATAATAAGCAAATTAATAATAGATAGCCCAATTGAAGATTTCATAGAATGGACTAACAATGAAGTGATTAACGCAATCAAAGCTCTAAAAATAGGAAAAGCGCCTGGTCCAGATAGAATAGAGCCTATAATGTTAAAAGCAGCCATCAAATCTGACATAATTATAAGCACAATAACACAAATTTTTAATAAATGCTATACAAGGAAAATTCATTAAGAAATGGAAAAAAGGAAACATAATAACAATATTTAAAAGTGAAGAAAAAGACCCAGCTCAAACAAGCTCCTACAGACCCATCTGTTTGCTACCTATAATCTGGAAAATACTTGAAAAACTAATAAAAAAAGAGGCTCAACCCATACGGAGAGGAACACGTGGAAGCCGCAAATAATCAATATGGCTTCAAGAAAGGTAGATCCACAATAGATGCTATAAACAATATAAAAGAAACAATTAGATGCGACCAAAAAATTGCATTAGCAATACTCTTTGATATCAAGGGAGCTTTTGACAACCTCTGGTGCCCAACAGTAATAAAGGAATTCACACATAGAAAATGCCTAAAATGGCTACTCACCTTAATTAAGGACTATCTTTATGATCGCAAAGTAACATTCGAAGGCAGATACCATAGAGTGACAAAAGAAGTAACCAAAGGATGTCCACAGGGAAGTATCTTAGGGCCTGACCACGGAACCTCGGTATGGACTCACTATTTAGAAAAATGCAAAATTTTGATACAACAGGCTACGCAGATGAACTTATAGTAATAATAAAAGGCAACTCAAGAAAGGAAATAGAACAACTAGGTCAACTAGCAGTAAACCTAGTCACAGAATGGTCTAAAGAAAACAAGCTACAATTATCTATACCTAAGACGAACCAAATAATACAAAAGGGAAATCTGTCGAGTAAAAAGCCTCCAACAGTAAAAATAGACAACAAGAACATAAAGGCGAAAGAAACAGTAACGTATCTAGGACTTGACATAAAGAAAAACTTCAAGATAAACCAACACTTAGACAAAGTTAAAAAAGGGCCTCTGCTGCCTTGAGCAAGTATGCTAGACTGGCCAAAACATCATGGGGACTGAACAGCAAATCAATGCACACTATATACACATGCATATATCTACCAATCATCCTATATGCTGCCCAAAGTTGGGGTAACGAAGCAACAAATAGCCTAAACAAAAATAAATTGATCACTATACAGAGACTAGCATTGATCAGAACAATTAAAGCATATAAGACAACCTCCACAGAAGCAATGCAAGTCATAGCGGGCACTATCCCCCTTGACTTAAGAGCAAAAGAAATATACATTATACACCAAGTATCAACGGAAAAGGACATAACATACGGAGAACTCACTTATAGAGCAGGAGATAATCAAAAAGAGATAATAAGAAAAATTAAAAAGGAGACAATTAAGATCTGGCAAAAAAGATGGAATGAAACAGACAAAGGAAGGACAACAAAGGAGTACTTTCCGAATATAGAAGAGAGACTAAAAGCTACCTGGTTTAGACCAAACCATTGAACAACCCAATATCTACTGGACATGGCGACTTTGCACAAAAGCTACATACTATGAATACCATAGACAATCCACTATGTGAATGCGGAAATGCGGAAGAAGATGCAAACCACGCGCTACTATATTGCAACCAGAATCAGGATGAAAGAACCAAACTCATAATGAACTTAGGAACAGACGATCCAATCCAAATAAAGAAAAAAGCGATGACTAGAGATGGACACATACATTCAAGAATTCTGTAAAGATACACTTACAAACAAGAAAATAAGGAAAAGGCAAAATCAAGAACAATAGAAAAGGATACTTCGCCTGTCTGTTTACAGACAGGCGGATTCGAACGAGCGCTCCTGGATTTTATCCACGACCACACCTTCACGTGTTAAATGCATTTATGAGTTACATACATTGCAACTGTACTAGAGATTAGATTATCCTATTTCATATTGTATACTTAGTAAGCAGTTTCATGCTTACATGTGCCTTATGTACTGTAATTATGTATTTTATATATACAACTTTATAACAGGACTATCTTTAGAATAATAGAACACTCAATATACGACTTCCAATGCAAATGGGTCGGAATTATTAAGTCAACCAAATAACTATTATTGTAAACAAACATTGTCAACTTATGCTTTGAAAATAAAATAAAACTTATGTTTTTAAATTAAACAATCCAATTAATTTAACCGGTACCTTAACCAGTACCCATAACTGGCGCAGTCGAAAGTTTTAAGGGCGGAAAGGGAATGCATATCCCAACCGTATAAACTTCACTTGAGTGCAAATCTTGTGAATTCTTAAAAAACAAATCTACGAATCCAAAAAGAAATAATAAAACAAATACTAATAAATAATTAATTAAAACAAACTAAATATTAAAATAAAAAGTGAACACAATTAATACAAGAAACCAATAATTTTAATCAAGGAAACATCTGTAGTGGTTCGAAAGTAACCAACAGCAGGACAAGGCAGTACCAAAAATTATAATTTTCCACCTACGATCCAGGAGAAGAATACAAGAAGACATTAGTACCGCAGTACCTATCTGTAATGAAATCAATCATAGTTGCAGAACTTCTGTAAGTACCAAATATTCAAGCATTCTTAGTAATTCCTTGAAATAATCCTATCCTTATTATCAAACAAATTTTGACCATATAATTAGTTAAATATAAAAATTTTATGTCTGATATAGATTCACTAAACGATTTATTAAATTCTTTTCATTTAAATAATTCAGATAATACTAACGAAAACAATATGCCAAACCAAACAACCACACAAACACAATCGTATACACCACCACCTACTTTAGATATCAGGGATTTTCAATACATACAGGAATTTAATGGGGAAAGCCCAGAATTACTACAGGACTTTATAACAACTATAGTTAACTTACTGACATACTTCCATGACAGACATAATCCCAATAATTATCAAAACACTCGTTTGTATAATGGTATAATCTCAAAAATTACGGGAAAAGCAAAAATCTGTATTATAAATTGTCGTGCAAAAACTTGGACAACCATTAGGGAAACACTTTTGCAAAATTACGGCGACCCTCGTGAAGAAGATGACCTTCTCTTTGATTTACTCAGCTTAAGACAAAAACCAACACAATCTTATATAAACTTTTATGACGAGATCACGAGTCTTTTGAGTTGTTTAATAACATAATTACAGCGAAATTAATAGCGAAGCCGAAAAACAAATAAAACATCGGCAATACTCAAATCTCGCAATGAAAGTTTTATTAAAACATACACGAGAACCAATGTCTACATTTCTAAGAACGAAAGGGCCAACTTCCCTAGAACACGCAAAAAATATGTTGATTGATGAAAGTAAAGTTCTAGGACAATTCCCTATAAATGTCAAAACAACCCCAAAAACACAGACAAATTCCAAACCTGTTTATCAACCACGCTATATAAACTTCCAACCTCGATATAATACACCGAAATTTCCAAAATTCCAACCGATACAATCTACAAATACAAGACCTCCTATTGAAAATACACAACAATTTCCATCCAAACCTATTTCTAATATAAACCCACAACCAAAATTCCCAACAAATCAACAAGTTTTTGGAAAACAAAAACAAAATGTAAATGTATTTAGACCAAATCAAACGCGAAACACATATCAACCTACACCAATGAGTACAACAAGTAGATACACAACTCAAGGTTTCAGTAAACCACAATATCAACAATACAGACAAAATTTCAATTTTTCAAATAACGGGCAACAACCGAATATTATATCGGAAGAACTCTTTAATACCGAAGAAGAAACACAATACGATCCGAACACTGATTACAATTTAATTTATCAGTACGAACAAACAGAATTTGAATCTAATGCTGATAATATAGAAAGTGCTGAATCACCCGACAGTACCGAAAACGAGTTTGGAGATCAACATTTTCAACCAAGCATGTTTATTGACGAACACACATAGAAAGCTACAACATCTGTAATAAAAGTCGTTTACCATACATACAAATCGCGAATCCACCCCTGAAACTCCTAATTGACACAGGATCTACCAAATCTTTTATTAATCCTAATATAGCACAAAAATATTTTTCAAAATTTATAGATCCAGAAACGTTTACTGTTTCAACTGTATTTAATTCTCACAATTGCAACGGTGTTATCAACATTAAATCTTTTCATGAATTTCAAAACCGACACGAAAATCAAATTTTACTTGTTTAAATTTCATAATATCTACGACGGTCTAATAGGTATAGACAATTTATCCTTATTAGAAGCACAAATAAATTTCAGAAGACAAGAAATCGACACTCCAAATGTTAAAATACCCTTTAATTATTTAGAAAGTGGAAATCAAATTATATTTGAAGCAAAAATACCCCTCTGTTCTTAATAATAATAATAAATCTTTATTAAAGCCAAAAGCACCAAAAGGCGAGGTTCAGCCACTGACTGTTTTACAACCTAACCTTCACATATACACATTTAAAAAAGAATATACAACAACACATGTAAACAAGATGTAGGTAATAACAAATGAAACATATAATATAATATAAAAACTTACTTAGTCAAATAGATGACTTTGTTTTAATTAATTGCTACCATAAAGAAAACTCAGTTGAATCAATCCAACGTTTGATTTTAATTTTAAATGAATTCAAATTTAGGGATTTGAATTCAGCTGGTAATTTATTGTACCACTTTGCCGCCATGTAAGAAAAGCTACTTTTAAATTTACTAGTGCGATGCCTTGGTATTGAAATTTGATTATGACCACGAAGATTTAGATGACCAATTAACGTATCTCTTCAGAACAGTTTCTCGAATAAATAATCAGGTTTACCAGTTGACACAATTTTATGGAGTAAAACGAGAAAATGAACCAGCATATTGTTGTACACACTGTTCATATTACACATTTTCCTGTGCTGTGAAATATGATCAAACTTGCGTATCCCGTAAGAAAACCTAACGCAGGAATTTTGCAGTAGTCGCAGTCTATTTAAGTCGTACATTCTAAGATTGGGGACGTACACGGAATCGCAGTATTCAATAATAGATAGAATTAAGGACTTGCAAAGGTTAAATTTTATTAAATTACTCAAACCAGACCTGAAAGGAAAGTTAGATTTCAGACGACTGTAGGCACATTGTAATTTTTTATTGACATGCTCAGTGAAATTTAGCTCTTCGTCAATATATAAACCAAGGCTTTTAACACAAGAAAAAATGGCAGAGTTTTACCCTCAAAATTGATATTCAAGTTGTAGGAAAGGAATTTATCACGGTTATATTTATTTCCTACTGCTAAAGCAAGTGATTTGCTCGGGTTTACTGTTAGGCCGTTTTTTATAACCCAAGATGACAGCCGCAGAAGATCATCGTTTAAATTTTGTATAGATCCCACAGAATGATCCGGATCAAAACTAAGTACAAGTTGAGTATCATCCGCGTAGGAGTGCACTGAACAGTATTTTGAAACAGATGGCATATCAGATACAAAAATTAAGAAAAAAAAACCGGAAATTGAGCCCTGTGGTACGCCGCACGTTGTGATCAGATAGCTTGATTCAGATCCATTACCCAAGATAACCTTGCTAGCTCTATTCGATAGATAGTTCAGGCACCAAGTAAGAGCAGAGGGAGCGAAACCAATTCGCCGTAGTTTGGCCAGAAGCAATAAGTGATTATTAATGGTATCAAAAGCCTTTTCCCCCAGGGGGAACATTCGAATGTCGTTGTTGAGTTATCGCAATTACATTCCAATGTTCTTTGGGACTTAACGACCCAGGGGCCCCAGCCCGCACCAGTCGGTTGTGTATCCGGCTGGGTGATTTATTTAGTGACTATTATGAAGGAAGGACAGTCGCAACTTTTTTCTTCTTCTGTTCTTCCCTCTTTTTTGTTGTTGATAGCGGTCTTGTCCCTCCGTTATGGGTACACTATTGTTGCTGTCCTTTGTTTGTAGTAGTCCCTAATAGTACACCTGCGTGTTTGCCGTGCGCGGTGACCCGTAAGGCGGAAAAGAGGATCCTGGCAGTTGAGGTTCGCCTGGGTGCACCAACATACTGCTTTGGCCTCCGCTTTGCTGTAAACGGGCGGCTAGACCTAACCCAGTCTAGTCAATCGGCTAACGTCGTGTTTATTTAGTATTCCGGCGGGGTGAGCCAGTGTCTTTGGATGGAGTGGCGCCGTCTCTTGAGCTGACTATATCACCGTGTAGCCCTGGCGCTCTGTACCTGTTTGCGGTCATCGGCCCCTTGTTGGGCTCCGTGGTGGGTGGGGAGCACAGTTGATGAATATAAAAAAAAATTATTATGAATAATTTCCCCCCCTTAAATAGTCCTCCCTCTAAGAGAGGACGTAATGAGGAAAATTTGAGTTTATTGTTTGGTAATGATTCAAGGAGCATAACTCCTTGTAATAGATTTTTGTTGATGCGGAAAGAATGTGGAAATTTCAACGATGATAGAGCCCTTTTTATATCAGTAAGCACCTTACAGGGTTATATGGAACGATGAAATGTGTCAAAAAATTACGTGATGGTTCCTTACTGATAGAAACTTCGTCACAGCAACAGGCTGACAAGATTTTGGCATCTACCAGCATTAAAGCCATAGATATGATTACAGACGTACCAGTAAAAATTGAATTACATAAGCAGCTTAATTTCTCCAAAGGCATTATTTATTGTTTTGATCTGCTCAATTGCACTGTCGAAACAATAAAGGAAGAACTTAAAGACCAGGGTGTTACAGACGTTTACAGAATCCATGCGCGTAGAGACGGTCAATTAGTACCTACACCGTCCCATATTCTCAAGTTCTGTACACCACAACCTCCATCTTCAATTCAAGCAGCCTTCTATTTATTAAAAGTACGTCAATACATACCATCTCCATTACGTTGTTATAAATGTCAAAAGTTTGGACATTCGCAGAACAACTGTAGCTTTGCCAGTCTCTGTGACAATTGCGGTCAACCGGTACATGAAGATATTCCATGCAAAAGGGAGTCGCATTGCGTTAAACGCGACGGAATTCACTCTGCAAGATCTAGAGAATGTCCACAATACAAAGTGGAGTTCAAGATTCAAGAAATCAGAACAACTGAAAAAATTTCTTTTGCAGAGGCCAAACGCAAATACTGAGAATCTGTTCCATCATTCACACGATCTTTTGCAACCATTGCTGCCGTTCCAATCGTCAAAGCAGACATGTCAACACATACATGTGACATGTCTACACAAACAGAAATTTCTCCATCCAGTTCCAAAGTTGTTGCCAAAAGAGCTAATAAAATTAAAAACAAAACGAGTCCAGACAATAGATCGAGATCGCCAGTTCAAAAGGTGACATCTCCGGTAAAGAAAACCAAGGTTATCTTAAACCGGGATAATAGTCATACTATGACTATAACGAAAACTCGCATCGACCATGGCAGCAGTGCAGACTCTGCTATGGACGAGGATATATCCCGACCTCCTCATCACCGTAGTGAGGTGGCGAGGAATAAAAGGAGGTAGCTTTTTATCTTCTTATAATAAACATTCAATTTCTTACAGTGGAACATGAACGGTTTTTATATTCATTTCAGCGAATTAAAACTCCTCCTTAACGACCATAATGCTACTGCTATTAGTTTACAGGAAACACATTTGAAAGACACAAACACTCCGGTTCTTCGTGGTTTTACGATTTATCGTAAAGATGAACCATTCGTTGAACGTGCCAGTGGCGGAGTGGCAGTTTTAGTCCGAAATAATGTGTTTTCCGAAAATGTCCCATTACAATCTGAATTACAGGTCATCGCTGTCAGACTATATGCGCCGAATCCGGTAACTTTGTGTTCAATATACATCCCTCCAACAGAACAACCGACACAGGCAACCATTGCATCTGTTATAGATCAGCTTCCACGCCCCTTTATCATTATGGGGGATTTTAATGCCCACAATCCCACTTGGGGTTCTAATCGTGTGGATGCTCGTGGAAGGCTAATGGAAAAGTTGATTCTAAATCAAAACTTGGTCGTATTGAACTCAGGTTCCAATACACATTTCTCGGCTGCAAATGGGACATTTTCAGCTATCGATCTTACTCTCTGCTCTTCTTCTATCGCCCCATCCTGTGAATGGGAAGTAAATGTCGATATTTGTAGCAGTGACCATTTTCCTATCGTTTGTCGGCTTCTTTCATTCCATGTGGATGAAAGACGCTCTCCTAAGTGGATAATAAAAGAAGCCAATTGGTCACACTTTCAAGAAGTGCTAAATGTCGGCGAAATGAACTTTGGCAATGCCGATGCTGCTGTCGAGCATTTCACGAATGCGGTCATCGAGGCGGCTTTAGCTGCAGTACCGCGCACGTCAACAACACCGCGACGTGTGCCTGTTCCCTGGTGGAATGAGGCTTGTCGGGATGCTATCCGTGAACGTCGAAGGGCTCTCCGTCGCTTCAAAAATAATATGACGGATGAAAATCGTATTATTATCACTCAAAAACGTTCCATTGCCAGACGTATCATAGGAGAGAGTAAGAAGCAGTCATGTAGTGAGTTTGTTTCCACTGTAAGAAGTTCTACTCCCGCCCACGAAGTGTGGGAGAAAATTCGGAGGATCTCTGGCAAACAGAGTTTCAATTATATTTCTGGATTGGTAATGGGAAATGGCATAATTACGTCGCCTGATGAAGTCGCTAATCACATGGGTTCATGCTATGCAAAAGTTTCGAGTTCCACAAACTATCTAGAGAGTTTTCTGCTCAGAAAAATCAAGCAGAACAAGTTGCATTAAACTTTTCCTCACAAAATGAGGAGAACTACAATGCACCTTTCTCCTCGTGGGAACTACAGTCTAGTTTGCATGATTGCCATGATACTTCTCCAGGATCTGACGATATCCATTACCAATTATTGAAAAAGCTACCTCCCTTCGGATAGATATTCCTTCTCAAGATGTTTAATTTAATCTGGTACACCAATACGTTTCCTACCGCTTGGTGTAATTCTATTATAGTGCCGTTGTTTAAACCCGGTAAAGACCGAAAACAAGCATCAAGTTATCGTCCTGTCTCACTGACTAGCTGTTTATCAAAACTTCTCGAACGTATGATTGGTTTGGATTCTTGAATACAGACGATTGATCACGAATTCCCAGTGTGGCTTTCGGAAGCACCGTTCGACAATGGATCATTTAGTCAGACTGGAGTCCGCAATACAGGACGCCTTTCTTAATAAACAGCACTTGATAGCGGTCTTTTTCGACCTTGAAAAAGCTTACGACACTACATGGCGGTATGGGATACTCCGAACATTACACAATTGGGTATCAGGGGACATCTTGGGAATTTTATAAATAATTTTTTATTCGAGCGTTACTTCCAAGTCCGTATCGGCAACACTTTGTCTAGTGTCTTTGTACAGGAAAATGGTGTTCCACAGGGTTCGGTTCTTAGTGTCACTTTGTTTTCCATCGCTATTAATGGCATAATTGACAGCATTCCATCGTCTGTAGAGTCATCGCTCTACGTTGACGACTTGGCGATCTACTGCTCGTCAAAGTACATTCGTACTGCACAACGTCACCTGCAGTTGGCCATTAATAGCATTTTCCGTTGGGAAAACCTAATGTGTGCACTTTTGCCGCATTCGTAATTGTTATCAAGAACCATTCTTATATCTATATGACACATTGATTTCTGTACAAGACACTGCTCGATTTTTAGGACTTACTTTTGACCGGTCGTTAAATTGGAAGGCTCATTTTAATATTTTAAAGAGGAAGTCGATGTCTTCCCTCAATTTTTTAAAAATTTTAGCTAGCACCACGTGAGGTGCAGAACGTGCAGTTTTGTTGCGAATGTATCGTGCAGTCGTACGATCTAAATTGGATTACGGTAGCATTGTGTACGACTCAGCGCGTGAGTCGTACATCAGGACGCTAAACGCTGTTCATCACGCCGGAATTCGTTTGTCAACCGGAGCGTTTCGATCCAGTCCTGTTGTTAGCATTGCCGCTAAATGCGGAGAGCCTCCGCTGAACATCCGGCGGAAACGCAATATGCTATCCTACGTCTCTAAGCTCCGTAGTCAACCTGATCACCCGACTTACAGTTGCGTATTCCAACCTCGTTTTTCTTCTCTGTATAGACGGAGAAGAAATGCAACACGTCCTCTCGGTATCAGGTTGAATCTTCTCTTAGATGAACTTCCGTTGGCGCTTCCTAGAACTCTTAAAGTCGGCCGTAATTCTGTACCTCCGTGGTTAATCCCTCAGCCCGTCATCGACATGTCACTTTCCATTCATCCGCAAAGTACGACAACGCCAGAGCTTTATCGCCAGCTTTTTCTGGCGTGGCTGGATCAGAATCGAGACTATCGTTCCGGTTACACGGATGGCTTGAAGTCTCTCGACCGAGTTGGTTGCGCGTTCGTCACCGATAACGACAGTGTTGGATACAAGTTGTCTCAAGAATGCAGTATTTTTACTGCAGAGTTATATGCAATCTTGCAGGCCTTGAGACATGTTCACGGTCCGCACAAATATGCTATTTGCAGCGACTCTTTGAGTGCTCTACAGGCATTGCAGCGTTCCTATCCCAGCCACCCTCTTATTTGTTTAATTCAGGACAAATTATACTCTTTGAAAAGAGGTGGAACTACTGTCCGGTTTTGTTGGGTTCCCGGCCATATAGGAATCGCTGGCAATGAATTAGCTGACACTGCAGCTAAAGACGCTGCAAATAACGGCCAGAATGTATTTTGTGTTATCGGTGACGACCTCAAGAGCGTCCTGATTTCAGCAGTTCAGCAGCTCTGGAAGGATGAATGGAGTGCTGTCGAAGAAAACAAATTAAAATCTTTAAAATCTACAGTTGACCCATGGTTCACATCTTGCCGTCCCTCCAGGTGGGAGGAAGTGGTCCTTACACGGCTGCGCATCGGTCACTGTAGATTGACACATGGTTTTTTGATGGCTCGTGAGGAACCGCCTCTCTGTGAGACGTGTGACACTCGTGTTACCGTTTCGCATATTTTAATAGAGTGTGTTCAGTTTAGGGACACAAGACAGCAGATCGGATTGTCAGGTGATCTGTCGGTTGTTTTAGGAAATGATCCTGACAATGTCGATCTGCTGTTTCGATTTTTAAAGGAATTTTGGATTTTATTTATTGTATACACTTAGGCCCCTTTACAGCCTTAATATTTTTTTTTTTTTATTACTACATTATATTATATGACACATTTTATTTGTACTTGTGATTTTATTTTGTTGTGTGTCAATTTTTGATTTTTCATTTATTTTGCTTTGGTTTTATTGTTTTTGCGTTTCTTTTGTTTACTTTTTTATTTTTTTTTTTAGACGCTAATGACCTCTGTTGTCGAGCGTCTATAATCTACAATTCAAAAGCCTTTGAAAAATCGATTTGTGTCAGAATAGAAATTTTGGATAAGTCATAAGCGCCAAGTAATTCATCAGTGAGGTTTAATAAACTAGAGACTGTACTGAAATTTTTACGAAATCCTGATTGAGTAGGCGGGAGTATGTTTTTACTGTCCAGAAATTTTACAATTTGTTTAAGACATATTTTTTTCTGAATCTTAGATAAAACGGGGAGAATACTAATCGGTCGCAGGTCATTAACTGAATGTAGTTTACTAGTTTTGGGTAACGAATTAATAGAGGCAAGCTTCCAAATAGACGGGAAATCCGACTCTAATATGGAAGTATTGACTATATGAGTAAGATAGGGCGCAGCATATGGGAGACATAATGAAATCATTGTGGTGCTAATATTATCATTACCAATGGCAGATGTTTTTATAGAACGAACAACTTCACAAACATCCGATTCATCAATAGTATGAAATTCAAAGTTGCTCGAAGAATTTAAACTGGTGTCTGTTTCATACTCAGTGATTACTGGACCATCAACAGGTTTTGGTTGTACGGAAAATGAATTATTAATTTTGTCAGCATCACCAATCTCTGGAGGAATTTGAGTGAGTTCCTTTTGATTTAACCCTAGATGTTTCAAGTTATGCCACAGTTGAGAACTATTTTTACTATTATTATTACAATAAGAGATGAATGCTTGTTTTTCACTTCTGATAGCAGCCGTGGTGTAGTTACGAAGAGACTTATAAAATAGCCATTTGCTGTTGCATTTAGTCCTTTTGTATGCAAGTAAGGCCTTATCACGGTGTTTCATCATGATTTTGATGACTGGGGTGATCCAGGGCGCATACTTATGCTTAACTGTAATAGTTTTTACTAGTGCATGTTTATTAAACAAATCTGTAAAAGTAGAATTTAAACACTGAACTTTGTTGTCGATACCAGATTTTTCTATAATATCACTCCAGTTGGCAAACTGGGCGTCATTAGAGAAATCGTCCCAATCAATATTTTTAAAATCCCGAAATGTAAAAGTATTATACCTGACCTTGGGCTTCGGAAAATTCAATGTACAAAATATAAGCTTGTGATCAGTAATGGAGTATAATTGATTAACACCACTATTTACAACTAAGGAATGATCTGAGACAAAGAATAGGTCGATAAGAGATGCAGAGTTTAACGTTACACGCGTTGGAGAGCAAACCATTTGTTGCATATTAAATAATCCAAAAATATTACTCAAAAATGTGTATTCTGCTGTATTTTTGTTGAGGAAGTTAATATTGAAGTCGCCTGTGCATATTACATAATCAAAGGTGGGAACAACGTTGGCGAGAACCTGTTCAACAACAGCCAGGTTAGTGTAAGGAACATTTGGAGGTTTGTAAATAACGCCAAAAGCACAGTTAACTTTATGTAAAGAAAATTTAATCCACAATTGTTCAGTCAAATCATTAGTGCCATCAAAATCAAATTCCAATTTACTGAAACGTACTGAGTTACGTACGTAAAGCGCAACACCACCGCCTCGCATATTTAGCCTATTTACACGTAAGAAATTGTAACCGTCAATAGCAAAAGTTTTAGAATCATGACCATCTGTTAACCAAGTTTCTGTTAGCGGAATTAAATCAAAATCATTATCTACAACATATGTTTTAAAATCATCAAATCCAGAACTGAGGTATCGAATATTTACATGAACAGCAGTAAAAAGATTGTCGTTAGTAGAGTTCATAGTCATCATAAAATCAAATACTTACGACAATTACAATATTATAATAAAATGATGTATCAAAAATTCAAAAATGATTAGAACAATTAAAACAGAACAATTACAGTAAAAATTTCAGAACGAACAATAAATTGCATAAACGCATAAAAGCGCAACGCATATAATATATAATATAATATATCTACCTATTTAAACGAACACACAAAAATTATATAAAAGATACGGTATTAAATTATCTCTTCGCCAATTTTTTAAATCTTCTGATTTTTTATTACAAAAACTTGTGAACTTTTTCAATTTAACACCATAGCTATCAAACCATACATATTATTGCTTCGTAAAACAGCGCGTTAAAATATGGTGTTAAATAATGATTTACAAAAATTTTGGTATTACAATTAGCAGTTTTCCATTTTAGCGAAGAAGATAAATTAGCAACTTTGCATTGACGAAACACTGTGTTTCGAATCCTGAACTCCTCAAGTTTTGTTAATATTATTTAATTATAGAAGATCTTAACTGGTTAATTGGCTATAATTAACACTTACATAAAATAATTTATTAAAGCAATTACTTAAAGCTAAAGCTAGACAAAAATACGGTAAATTTAAAATTTTAATTTCAATGAAAGTTGTGATATTATTATCAGCTGATATGTTTGCAGTCAAGCATTTTGACAGATATGAATAAAATTTATAATAAAGACGCAACAGGTGACCTATTTTAAATCAATTTTGTTTTAATGTCTTTTTCGTTTCTAATTAATATTGTGTCAGTCCCATCATCTTTTTTACCGAAAATGTTTATGTTCCTAGCCCATACATATTTATAATTTTTTTCCTTTGCGTACGTTTTGGTTTCCCACAAAAGTTTTTTATAGTACGGAGTTAATGCTTCCTTTATGTATATATTTGATTCACCACCCTCTTTATTGAACACATCCTTATTAGTAAAACGAGCTTTCCTTTTTTGCATCCACTTGCTCTTCGCCTCAGTGCTATTAAACTCAATTTTCACAATTTTATTTTTCTTAATTCTGCTTATAGAATCGAAACCTAGTTGATCCTTAGGAATATTGATGTAGTCCGCAATCTTTTCTACCGTCCCTACTAAGTCTTCATCTTTATCGTATATAATATTATGAATTTCAATTGATTTGCTATTAGATTTTTGCTCAATAACATTGATTTTATCATTTAGATTTCCAATTATTTCATCTCTAATTTTAATTTGTCCGGTTAATTGTTGAACTGTTTCATTTAATTGACAAATTTTATTATCATATTGATCCAGCTTAGCAATTATTTCATTATGGCTTTCTGTAATTTTACTTTGGCAATTTTTGATCTCTTTCAAATCATCTTTAATGCAATCAAGGTTATCTAGTTTACTACTAAGGTGATCGAAAATATCTTTCAAATTTGAAGTATCCACATTAGGTCCCTCAGAAACAGATTGTTTTGGTATTCTGCATTTAAGTTTGCATCGCCACTGATTTTGCTTTTCTAAAGTATATCGTTCGGTGTGCCGTTAGTTGGACATTTGATCCCAACGACATTTGATCCCAACGACAATTGATCCCACGACATTTGATCCCAAAAAATTGTCTATAAACTAACAGAGCCTGATAAGTAATAAAGTTATTAAATTTTATTAATTTAATGAAATAATTTAATCGAGGGAAATTTGTTTGAATTAAATTTGTAGACATTATGATATATTTGTAATTACATTGATATTCGAATTCTAACGAATGTAATAGTAAATATAAGGTGTTTATGAGTTAATAATCCTTTAAAGATTATGTAAAGATCAAGTTTAATAATCCACTTTTATTTATCATTTCCCGGGATACGTCGTAATTTTGTCAAATATTGTATTTTATAAATTTTGTTGAAAAATTACCTTTTGTACATAAAAACTTCGAAACATCAGCTGTGCAGTCAATTTGGTCTTTCGTGCTTTTCACATTATAACGAATTGTTAAATATGCCATTAAAGTTTATGAAAAGTCAACGTGATAATTTGTTATTAATTCATAAAATACAATATTTGACAAAATTACGACGTATCCCGGGCAATGATAAATAAAAGTGAATTATTCAACTTGATCATTACATAATCTCTAAAGGATTATTAAATAATAAACACATTATACTATTACATCCGTTAGAATTCTAATAACAATGTAATTACAAATAAATCATAACGTCTACAAATTTAATTCAAACAAATTTCCCGACAAAAGGAATAATCGATTAAATTATTTCATTAAATTAATAAAATTTAATAACTTTATTACTTATCAAACGCTATTAGTTTATAGACAATTTTTTGGGATCAAATGTCGTGGGATCAATTGTCGTTGGGATCAAATGTCGTTGGGATCAATTGTCGTGGGATCAAATGTCATGGGATCAAATTGCTGGGATTAAATGTCATGGAACCATATCGTTCATATGTACTTTTTTGAATACCAGCGCAGTCAAAATGTATTTTACTTTGACACCCAGAACATGAAATGACGTCCTCATTCTTTGTAAAAGTTTTTTCGCATGCGGCACATTTATAAGTCATATTCAAAATAAATTAAAATGCGTTACCTTTTACTGTATTAATTGTGTTTCGCAGCTAACAACACTTAACAAGTTTGTTCGAAAAAATACAAAATAGCGATCATAACGTCATTGAAAGAGAAAAAGAAAAAACACAAAATCCCGAAAAACTGGAGAATAAACTGCACTACTTTCAAAGTAACCACTGATCCGCGTAACAAATAAATTGCAGAACTTGGTGTCCAAAATTCAAAATTTTTGTATTAAAATTACCCACATAAAATAATTAAAAACTGCAGCGCTAAAAACCACATGTTGTTGCGCACATTTTATAGTCCATTTGTTAAGAAAACATGTCCGGTGGAAATGGGGTGAAAATGAGCGAAAACATTTTCAAACAATTAATTCTCAACGTTTTAGGATGTTTTAAGGCTTTTAAAATTTTAAAATTTTTAAAATTTTTTTTTAAGAATTTTTCTAAGTTTTAAAAATTAATAAAAATTGTTAAAATTTTTTACATGATTTTCTCAACGTTTTAGGATGTTTTCAAATTTTTAAATTTTTTAAATTTTTTTTTCAAAATTTTTCTAATTTTTTAAAATTTTAAAAATTTATTAAACTTTATAAAAATTTTTACATGATTTTCTCAACGTTTTAGGATGTTTTAAGACTTTTAAAATTTTAAAAATTTTTTAAAAATTTAAAAAAAAAATTTAAAAAATTTAATAATTTTAAAAGTTTTAAAACATCCTAAAACATTGAGAAAATCATGTAAAAATGTTTAAGAATTTTTATGAATTTTTAAAAACTTAAAAAAAATTTAAAAAAAAATTTAAAAATTTTAAAAGTCTTAAAACATCCTAAAACGTAAAAAAAATCATGTTAGAAATTTTAAAAATTTTAATATTTTAAAAATTTTAAAATATCATTTTTAAAATTAATATTTTTACTTGACTTGCAAAAAAAAGTTTTTTTAATAAATCGGCTTTATTTTGCGTTTTCCAATCGATTTACACTAAGAAATTCAACTTTGAAGCATTTTTGCACCGTTAAATGAGGTTCAATAATAAAATCCTTTTTCGAAGTTATTAACTGCAAATTACGTTTATATACGGTATAAAATTTGGTTTTTACCTTTGACATGCAAATTAACATTGAAAAAAATTCGAATTGATAAAATAAAGTTTTTACCGTATTTAAACGTAATTTTCAGTAAATAACTTCGAAAAAAGATTTTATTATTGAACCACATTTAACGGTGCAAAAATGCTTCAAAGTTGAATTTCTTAGTGTAAATCGATTGGAAAACGCAAAATAAAGCCGATTTATTAAAAAAAATTTTTTTGCAAGTCAAAATTGCAAGTTAAAATTTCTAACATGATTTTTTTTACGTTTTAGGATGTTTTAAGACATGGGTGATGCCCATGGGCTGCTTGATGGCTCTATGACTCCCTGCTTCTCCATGTCCGTGACGATCGTCTCAGCTTCATCTCGTCTCGTCAATGGAAGACGTCTCGGCCGTTGTCGTATCGGCCTGGCATCTCCCGTGTCAATTTTATGACGTACCACATCGGTTCGCCCTTGTTGCTCATCGTCGAGTGCGAAAACGTCCGAATAGCTGTGGATTAACCTTCGGACCTCTCTTGACTGTGCAATGTCAAGGTTCTCACACGAGCCGATAATCATGGTCGCCAATTTTTCAATGTTTCTTGCGACGGTTGGCCGTGGTACGTCCTCTACACATTTGGAAATTCGGGAAGCTTGCACACACTGTCCCAGTAGGGTGTTCTTCTTCAGGGTCACCGGTGTCGAGTTAACGTTCATAATTCTCACCGGTACCGTCTCTCCAACCCTGACTAGTGTTTTTCTCACTAGCACGCCGTTACGAACCGACTTGTCGCAGACAGGTTCAACTACTCGCACACTTCCTGCCCGAAGATCTCCATCCAGACCGGCTCGTATCATCATATCGCTTCGTTCTGGCAGTGTGACGTCTTCCTGGAGCCAGACTCTGGCCACCGAGTCCTCCCCGGGATGTAGGGGAAGTTCCTCGTCACCAACTCTCAGGACACCTTCTTTCAGGTCTAGTGCAAAACCAAATTTCTGCAGGAGATCCATACCTAGGATGAAATCGTCGGAGATGTCAGCCACCAGTACTTCATGGTCGAGCTTCTGGTTTCCAATGCCGATAGTCATCGTCGTCGATCCATGCGTTGAAATCCTTTCACCGGTCGCTGTCTTGAGCATAACTGTCGCTGGCAATAGCCTCGTGGCTTTGTGTACAACACCAGGGCGTATAATTGATTTCATCGCACCTGTGTCCACCAGTAACTGGATGGTCTGGCCAGCGACGTTCCCATCGACAAATATGCTGGCCGCGCGGTCTTGAGGTGACACGGCGTGGATAGTAATCTCCGGAGCATACTTTCTCCAGGTCGACGTTCGCTCCTTCTCGTCAACCTTCTTTAGTTTTCCGGCTTCTGTTTTTCACCGGTTTTCGGGCAGTTGCGCCGTATGTGGCCTCGTTCACCGCAGTTCCAACAACGGGGTCGCCACGGTTCTTGGGGATTCTTTTGGCGGCCGGTCTCCCGGAGAATTCTTCGCACCAACTCTGTCATGCTATCTTCGGAGCTCTCGGTTTCTTCCGCCACAGTCCGGACACGCTCGTGACCTCGTGATGCTTGCTTGGCGGCTTCAAATTCCATGGCATGGGCAAGCGCGTCGTCTATGGTCTTCGATCGCGCCAGCCTTAAGACCTGCTGAGTTTCGCCGTCTCGTAAACCATCAATGAACGTTTGTACCGCCAATTGCTCTAGGAACGACTCAGGTGCTGTCGGATACGCCAATCGTATCAAGCGCGCAACATCGGCTTGGAACTGTTGAAGCGTTTCTCCGTTCTTCTGGTTACGGTTCCTCAGCTGTGCGTGGTATACTTGCTGGAGGTGAGCATCACCGTACCGTAACTCCAATCGGGAGATCAACAGGTGGTAGTCGTTTTGTTGACTTGCTGGGATTGCCTGCAGAATGTTTAAGGCATCCCCGCGCAAGGCTACCACCAGAGAGATGACTTTGTTGCCCTCCGACCATCCGTTGGCTCTTGCAGCCGCCTCAAATTGTTTGTGGTAGGTCGACCAGGCCACGTTTCCGTCAAACGTCGGAGGTTTGACTCTCATGCTGGAGGTGGTTGTCTCTCTCTCTATCTCGGTTGCACTTCTGACTTCAACAACCGAAACAGAACGTCTCCCTTCTAGCATTTCCATTCGTTCTTCCATCCTTCTGGTTTTTTCTTCTTGCTTATTGGCGTTATCTTCTTGCTTTTTGGCGTTTTCTTCTAGAGTGTCGAGTCGTCCATCGAGCACCACCATCTTTTCTTCTATTATACTAGAAGTTCCGCACACCGTTTCTAGTATCGTCTCTTCCTTCTTTCTGGTATTTTCTTCTTGCTTTTTGGCGTTTTCTTCTAGGGTGTCGAGTCGTCCATCGAGCACCCCCATTTTTTCTTCTATTATACTAGAAGTTCCGCACACCGTTTTTAAAATTTTTAATAATTTTTATGAATTTTTATAAACTTTTAAAAAATTTTAAAAGAAATTTTAAAAATTTAAAAATTTCAAAAGTCTTAAAACATCCTAAAACGTAAAAAAAATCGTGTTAAAAATTTTAATATTTTAAAAATTTTAAAATATCATTTTTAAAATTAATATTAAAATTTTTAACATGATTTTTTCAACGTTTTAGGGTGTTTTTTAAGACTATAAAAATGTTTAAATTTTTAACATTATTATTTAAAATTTTTTCTAAGTTTTAAAAATTCATATATCAATTCGAATTTTTTCAATGCCATTTTTACATGTCAAACGTAAATTTTTTTTCCGTATTTAAACGTAATTTGCTGTAAATAACTTCGAAAAAAGATTTTATTATTGAACCTCATTTAACGGTGAAAAAATGCGTCAAAGAATTTCTTAGTGTAAATCGATTGGAAAATGCAAAATAAAGCCGATTTATTAAAAAAAAATTTTTTTGCAAGTCAATTAAAAATTTTAATTTTAAAAATGATTTATTAAAATTTTTAACATGAATTTCTCAACGTTTTAGGATGTTTTAAGACTTTTAAAAAAATTTTAAATTTTTAAAATTATTTTTTAAAAATGTTTGTCTTAAAAATTCATAAAAAATTTTAAAATTTTTAACATGATTTTCTCAATGTTTTAGGATGTTTTAAGACTTTTTAAAAAATTTTAAATTTTTAAAATTCTTTTATAAAAATTTTTCTGTCTTAAAAATTCATAAAAAATTTTAAAATTTTTGACATGATTTTCTCAACGTTTTAAGATGTTTTAAGACTTTTAAAAAAATTTTAAATTTTTAAAACTATTTTTTAAAATTTTTTTTTAATTTTAAAAATTTATTTATCAATTCGAGTTTTTTCAATGCCAATTTACATGTTAAAACCATTTTTTTTCCGTATTTAAATGTAATTTGCTGTAAATAACTTCGAAAAACGATTTTATTATTGAACCTCATTTAACGGTGAAAAAATGCTTCAAAGTTGAATTTCTTAGTGTAAATCGATTGCAAAATGCAAAATAAAGCCGATTTAATAAAAAAAAGTTTTTGCAAGTAAAATAAAAATTCTAATTTTAAAAATTATTTTTTAAAATTATTTAAATTTTTAAAATTTTTAACATGGTTTTTTCAACGTTTTATGATGTTTTAAAACTGTAAAAAATTTTAAATTTTTAAAATTATTTTTTAAAATTTTTTCTAAGATTTAAAAATTCATATATTAATTCGAGTTTTTTCAATGCCAATTTAGGTACATGTCAAACGTAAAAACCATTTTTTTCCGTATTTAAACGTAATTTGCTGTAAATAACTTCGAAAAAAGATTTTATTATTGAACCTCATTTAAAGGTGAAAAAATGCTTCAAAGTTGAATTTCTTAGTGTAAATCGATTGGAAAATGCAAAATAAAGCCAATTTATTAAAAAAAAAATTTTTGCAAGTCAATTAAAAATTTTAATTTTAAAAATGATTTTTTAAAATTTTAAAATTATTAAAATTTTTGACGTGATTTTCTCAACGTTTTAGGATGTTTTAAGACTTTTAAAAAAAAAATTTTTTTTATTTTTTAAAAATTTTTGTCTTAAAAATTCATAAAAAATTTTAAAATTTTTAAAATGATTTTCTCAACGTTTTAGGATGTTTTAAGACTTTTTAAAAAATTTTAGATTTTTAAAATTATTTTTTAAATTTTTTTCTAAGTTTAAAAATTCATATATCAATTCGAGTTTTTTCAATGCCAATTTACATGTCAAAACCATTTATTTTTCCGTATTTAAACGTAATTTGCTGTAAATAACTTCGAAAAAAGATTTTATTATTGAACCTCATTTAAGGTGAAAAAATGCTTCAAAGTTGAATTTCTTAGTGTAAATCGATTGGAAAATGCAAAATAAAGGCGATTTATTAAAAAAAAAATTTTTTGCAAGGCAAATAAAAATTTTAATTTTAAAAATGATTTTTTAAAATTTTTAAATTATTAAAATTTTTAAAATGATTTTCTCAACGTTTTAGGATGTTTTAAGACTTTTTAAAAAATTTTAAATTTTTAAAATTATTTTTTTAAAATTTTTCTGTCTTAACAATTCATAAAAAATTTAAAAATTTTTAAAATGATTTTCTCAACGTTTTATGATGTTTTAAGTCTTTTTAAAAAATTTTAAATTTTTAAAATTACTTTTTAAAAATTTCTCTGTCTTAAAAATTCATAAAAAATTTTAAAATTTATAACATGATTTTCTCAACGTTTTAGGATGTTTCAAGACTTTTTAAAAAATTTCTAATTTTTAAAACTATTTTTAAAAAATTTTTCTCTCTAAAAAATTCATAAAAAATTTTTAAATATTTAACATGATTTTCTCAAAGTTTTAGGATGTTTTAAGACTTTAAAAAAAATTTTAGATTTTTAAAATTATTTTTTAAAAAATTTTCTAAGTCTTAAATATTCATAAAAAATTTTAAAATTTTTAACATGATTTTCTCAAAGTTTTAAGATGTTTTAAGACTTTTTAAAAAATTTTAAATTTTTAAAATTATTTTTTTAATTTTTTTCTAGGTTATAAAAATTCATATATCTCGATTGGAAAAAGCAGAATAAAGCCGATTTAATAAAAAAATTTTTTTTTGCAAGTAAAATAAAAATTCTAATTTTAAAAATGATTTCTTAAAATTATCAAAATTTTTAAAATTTTTAACATGATTTTCTCAACGTTTTAGGATGTTTTAAAACTTTTTAAAAAATTTTAAATTTTTAAAATTATTTTTTTAACTTTTTTCTAAGTTATAAAAATTCATATATCAATTCGAGTTTTTTCAATGCCGATTTACATGTCAAAACCATTTTTTTTCCGTATTTAAACGTAATTTGCTGTAAATAATTTCGAAAAAAGATTTTATTATTGAATCTCATTTAACGGTGAAAAAATGCTTAAAAGTTGAATTTCTTAGTGTAAATCGATTGCAAAATACAAAATAAAGCCGATTTAATAAAAAAAATTTTTTTGCAAGTAAAATAAAAATTCTAATTTTAAAAATGATTTTTTAAAATTTTCAAAATTTTTAAAATTTTTAACATGTTTTTCTCAACGTTTTAAGATGTTTTAAGACTTTCTTAAAAATTTTAAATTATTAAAATTTTTTTTTTAAATTTTTTCTAAGATTTAAAAATTCATATATCTAGTCGAGTTTTTTCAATGCCATTTTACATGTCAAAACCATTTTTTTTCCGTATTTAAACGTAATTTGCTGTAAATAACTTCGAAAAAAGATTTTATTATTGAACCTCATTTAAAGGTGAAAAAAATGCTCCAAAGTTGAATTTCTTAGTGTAAATCGATTGGAAAATGCAACATAAAGCCGATTTATTAAAAAAAAATTTTTTGCAAGTCAAATAAAAATTTTAATTTTAAAAATGATTTTTTAAAATTTTAAAATTATTTTATAATTTTTAATATGATTTTCTCAAGGTTTTAGGATGTTTTAAGACTTTTTAAAAAATTTTAAATTTTTAAAATTATTTTTTAAAAATTTTCTGTCTTAAAAATTCATAAAAAATTTTAAAATTTTTAACATGATTTTCTCAACGTTTTAGGATGTTTTAAGACTTTTTAAAAAATTTTAGATTTTTAAAATTATTTTTTAAAAATTTTTCTGTCTTAAAAATTCATAAAAAATTTTCAAATAAGAATTTTTATTTTAAAAATGATTTTTTAAAATTTTAAAATTATTAAAATTTTTAACATGATTTTCCCAACGTTAATAGATGTATACCGCCGTTTCAAACACACTCCTCCACCTCCACCTCGACAAAATAAATAAAAAAATAAAAATTTTTTTTTCAAAAACTCAAAATTTTAAAAATTATCACTTGGGCACTTTTGTTTGTTTTTTAATTATAAGTAACTTTAGTCTCTTGAAAAAAAAGGCCATCTTTAAAAAAAAATATTCAAAAAATTTTTTTTTCAAAAATCAAAAATTTCGAATTTTTTCTGTTTCTTTTTTCAATTAATTTGATTCGAGGTCGAGAGGTAGTGCACCTTGTCACGATGCAGACCTTCCGACCGTCCTTGAGTCCGAGGCTGCAACTGCAAAGGTTGTGAGAGAGCGGCGGTGAACGCTATGAAGGCGTTTGTTGTAGACGGTTTCCCGTCTGGATTTTTTTACTTTTTATCTTATTTTAATACCTGGTCTGCCCTTGCTCTTCATGTAGAGGATTATGAGTAAAAATTAAAACATATAAGATATTTAAAAGGTATTTTATTAATTCATAAATAATACAGATTTATTCTTTATTAATATTATATGTCATGTGTTTGTTTTTTTCTTCTTCACATGAGAGCAGCCATTTTCGCCAAACAACAACGAGTTTAGTTTCTCTTTAACAACGTCTCTGCGTGCCATACTCGACGGCTTTAGTTGGCAAATTGAAAAGCACACAGACGAGCACACATGCTTTATACTGATTTTTTTTAATTATTCAATGTGAAATTGGCATATGTTTCAATGAGATTGGTTATATTTTGTTTTAAATAATGCACATTCCAAGTCAGCAGACCGACCAGGTGTGAGGTCGTTCGATTGAGCTGCCCTTGAAAATCGTTCAACGTATTGTTGACTTTATCCATTGCATCGATTACGTAGTTGACGTTTTCCACTTGAAATTTATGAAACATTCCACTGTAGGTAGAGTTTATTTTCATAATCGATCCGCATTTGTTGTCTAAATCCAATAATTTTTCCAAAATTACAAGATCTACAATTACGTAAACGATGAGAAAACAGCCAAAGGACACTACGAACGTGGAGAACGTTCTCCACTCGGCGGCGCTCATTTTAACACTAAATGTCTATTTCACAATTCTCTAGTAATAATATCTGAAATATAAAATAAAGATTTTCCCCAAGGTATTTTTTTTTAAATAAAAAAACAACAATACGTTTAAAAATATTTATTGTAAAAAATCAATACATTATTATTAAAAAAAATCTTACAATTATCACTTAAATCTAAGATTAATTTCATATTGTGGTGTTGTGCATTTCAAAATCTTCATAATCACCGTTTTCATCGTATCCTTCATCATCATAACATTCATCGTCGTCGCCGTCGTCGTCGCCGTCGTCGTCACCACCACCACCACCACCATTATCATCGTCTGAATCTTCGAGTCTATCTTCATCAGTTTCAAAAAAAAATTTTGTTTTCAAATTTTCAACTATAAATGTTTCTTTTTGTGACTTTAAATCAGAGCAATCAATGTAGTTTGATACCAGTAATTCGTTTGTGTTTTTATCTCTTATAACAACTGTAATACCAGAATCAGACATTTCCATGTTGTTGCTATTATACACTGAGAGGCTCTGTTCTAGTCGACGGGCGACGATGAATTGACAATTTTTAGCACCGGAATGAGAATATGAGAGACTGCTTCTATTCTTCTTTTAAATCGATCGCGATCTCTAGCAATCTGTTCCCATATTCCCACCCTTGCTTTACGATATGCAAACTCCCAACAAACCATGTGATGAATCTCTATCTTATCGTTAAAACATACAAATTTGTTATTCATTTTTTTCTTCTATAATATTTATATTAAAGTCCGTTACAATTTGTTCACTACAAACTACTGGTATTTCGTAAAATAGTCTTTCGTAATTAATCGTACCGGAAATATCTCTAGGTATAAAGAAATCACTATCGTTTAATCGTAAACAGTTTAACAACTTACATTTATCTAAATACGTATTATAATAAATATTTATGTTTTTCGAATAGTAAACGTACGAACGCAATAAACTATTCACAATGTCTTTCAACTCGAGCAGACTTTCCCACTCGTCTTTTGTTAGAATAAACGAAGTAGGAGAATTTGTTCTTTGAAATTTTAAATGATTTATTTTCTTTAAATAAACTTCTTAAGCTTCCACATTTCCACCGATCACTGAATAAAATCGTCGATGTGCGTCATCGTAAAAGTACTTGTTAATATAGTTGCACAATAGCATCAGCGCACACCAATCCATCTGATCGATAAAAATGCTGGTTGTTTTCACGTCTCTCAGTTCGAGCGTTGCTTGAAAACCTCGAGAGGATAGCCAACTGACGTTTACGTATTTACTTCGTTTCACATCGAGAAAGAATACATTTTGCATCAACAGTTTTGTCGTCGACGCGGTTGTTGTTGTTGTTGTTGATGAAGCAGCAGCAGCAGTAACATTTTCGGTTTCAGCGTCTTCTTCGTGCACCAACAAACTCTACGATGTCTTCACCTCTCCCTTTATCGTACTGCTGCACGTTGAAAGACGACTTAATCGTCGGCTCAGTGTTGTAAAAACAAAATGTATTCAGAGTATCCATCTTTTAGCACCTCTCTCTCCTTCAATAACAATCTCCAGTGCACAAATATTGGTTTAGCGTTCTTGTAAATCGAGTTTTAATACATGTCCCCCTTCCATCACGCTCTTTATAATTTTTATATGCAGTCTGAAATTATTTCACCTCTCCTCTCTACCCTATCTCCCAAGCTTCTTATGAAATCCGTGTCAACGACCGCATTGGCTGCAGCTGCAGTAGTAGATGAATAGTTCGTCTCGTCGATTTTTAAATTCTGTTGCAGTTTTTCTACAAGACTGTTTATGTCTTCACGAAGATTTATATCAGCGTTTAAAAGTTCCAATCGTTTCAAGTATCGATGTATTTTTTCGTACAACTCATCGACGGTTTTTTTACTGTTAACGATGAACCTGACACTTTTTTCGTAATGCGTATTTTGGATGAACGCTTCGAAAACTATACGTCCGTCGTCCAAAATAAATCGCACGTGACGCGGATCTGTCTTTAAAAATCTTATACCATCCATCCAAGGAACGGGTGTTAGCTGCGCTACGTTATTTTCTTCGAAGCAAAATCCCCACTCTTCTAATTTACATTTATTTTCTGCAGACAGATTTGTAAAACGTTTGGTCTGACGAAAAAGCTCAACGCCGAGAATTTCTTCTAAAGTGGTCGAAGACGATGTCACAGGCACAAATCGAACACACCACTTGTTAATACCCATAACGTTGCTTGCACTCATTTTTTTGTTTTGTTAAAGACTGAATTATTTAAGAAAAGTTCTGTAGTATTTATTCTATCCTCCCCACCACCTTAACCATGTCTGGGAATTCATTTGCATATTGTTGTAGTTTGAGCACGTTCTTGCAGGCACAATTGTTTACAAATTTCACGTTTGTATGCGTGGCTACATTACAGTTGATTTTTTCATTATTATTAATTGACGGCAAGGACAATACTTTCAACGAAGGACAGTTCGAATCTAAATCTACATAAAGTAAATCATCAGGTCCGTTCTTTTTTAAGAATTTTTGTTTTTCGAGTCCTTTGACGAGAATCAGCGTTGAACCTTTAAAAATTTCCGTCAATTGCTTATTTAGTTCGCGATATTCAACGTCGCCGTCGTTCCAGTCTAGACCGTTTATTTTACTTTCAATATAAGCATTCTGTTTTTTATACTTATCGTCGAGCAAACTTTTTTCGTACGGCGGCCCGAACACTATTTGTTCTACACTTTCACTAGACAAATCGCAAAATGCCAATTCCTTTGCAAAATATTTATGCCCGTTGCCCAGGACGAATTGAACGTCGCAAATGCCCGTTTTATGAGGCATTACACAATTTTCGCAACTGTATTTTGCAGCGGGTGATAGGTAAATAGTTTATCGTGTAAAATCAGACAGAAAACCGTAGTGTTTGCGGGAAAGTTTTGGTGAGCTTCGATTTCTAATTTGATGTCTACAACGCCCTTTTTAATCGCCTCCGGTTGACGTGAACAGTTGAAAACAATTAGGGGTGCTTTGGTTTTGAAGTCGTTTTTATTGAAAAGAGGTGCGTTTTTCTGTCCGTAAAAATAGACTTCTTGACCCTTGAGATACTTGTCGTAGACGATGTTGTAATCGTTCTTATCGAAATTCATATATAGAGGCAGATACGGATAACACTCAGAATTTAAAAACAGTTTTGCCGAGCGCAGTTCAGAGTGATCGAAGACGCTGCTGTCTCTCAGTTGTGTGCCGCTGCGATTCGTTTGAAATCCTAAAATAATCATACGCGGCGTTTCGACTTGATTGGTGGTCGTCACAGTCCATACGTGCTTTGTCGAAATCGGCAACGTTGGATATTCATACAGATCCCACGCTCTAAACACGATGTTTTTACTTCTGTTTGACGTCTTCAACAATTTAATTTTCATGTCGTTGGATGGAATGATGTATGGAACGTTCCATTTGATGGACGTCAACTCTATTTTACCCGTTTTTTGCGGTGTTGCTTTTTTTGTCAGAATTGCAGCATTATCGTCTCTTTTACGTATCACTATCAATTCCTGTTTGCCGTTCACCATAACTCGCTTGTGATCGTGCGCAAAACCCAAAATATACTTTAAAGGTATGCTGACACTAAAGTTTCCATCCGAGTCCGTCAAATAGGTATTTTTTGAATTCAAATCCCATGCGCAGTTTGAAAGCGCTCTCACATCGTCCGGACTGTGCAGCACATAGCCGATCATGGTGGAGGTGATGCCGACGTTTTTAGTCGAATCGATTTACATACCCCACAGTTCATAGCGAATTTCTTCAAACAGATGCGCAATTCCGTTGTTAATGATGTTCGAAGCATCTGCTTTCGTACCGTCCTCGTCGATCAATTTTCCGCGCACTTCGAGCACGCTGTCGTGAGGAAACGTGACGGTGTCTTGATTTTGAATGGCTATGCGAATTTCATCGTTGGACTTCAACTGATTGGTGTTGAACGGTTCTTGCGAGTGTACGCGAATCGAGTCTATGCTCTCGTCGAGAACGATTGGAAAATCAACAGTCAAAATGTCTTGCATCTTATTTTAATTCGAGGCCGATCGATTTTAGAAAATTTAAATTGCCTTTACTAATTTGCTTCTTCTTCTTCTTCTTATTCTTCTCTTCGAATCCTCGTCCCTTTGTATTTCTACCTTTTTTAGTTGCTATTGCTGATGTTATCGACTCAGTGGTCGTTGCTCGACTGACGTCCTTTTGTCGTGTTAGATCTTTAAAATGATAATCTTCTCCGTAATATATTCCCATGTTTTACAAGCGTTTGAGATGTAATCGCACGGTAACGGGCTCGTCGTTGAAATCCACTAGACGATCGTCTTGGTCGACAATAGAAATTGTAACGTTGTCTATAACGCGACGATTGATCGGTAAATAAATGACGTTGCTCGGAGTTATGGATATTTTATAACCCGGCTCCTCTTGCGGATAGAACTGAAAGAGAGTGTGTTTGAGTTGTCCGTTTAAATAGGATCCGCTGACGATGTTGAACTTCACTCTGATGGTGTTTATTTTTATAATGTGAGCGTGGAATCTGATTTTTCCACACTGTTCGCCGGCAAATGTCCTCGCTTCTCGCTGAAACCCAGCAGAGATCCGACGCTGCCTTTGGCGCCAATGTCTATGACGACGTCGCTCTTAATTTCTGTTTTCAACGTGTTGTTGTTTGCCCTAATTCTGATGGTTCTGTTAACTTTTTTCAATTCCTCGACAAGGTAATTATTTATATCGTTGATTTCGTACGCTCCTGTAGGTATTTCTATCGTTTTCCAATTGTTGTCAATATTTGGAAAGTCTGCATTGGAGTAGACAAACTTGTTGTTGGTTTCGTCAATGTTTGGAATCGAGTGCCACGACTCAAATTCAATCAGTCCCAGTTGATATTCTTCGTTCTCGTCCAGCACGATCGACGGATAAAACGGACTGCTCAACACCGATTCGGTTCCGGTCAGGGTAAACATGAACGACATTCAAATTTTCAAATTCAAATTCAAATTATTTATTTCCTCAGTAAAAAAAATATACAAAATAAACAAATGTTTTATAAAAAGAGGATTTCCTGCCCAACTTGGAAGACCAGTGCTAGGGCAGGAGTCCAAAAATACAATTGCAGATGTGTGTGTGTGTGTATATGTATGTATGGGTGTGTGTGCGTGTGGGTGTGTGTCTGTGTGTATTTGAGTATGTACGCATATGTGAGAGAAGGAGGTAGTGTGTGTTAGTGTGTCTATAAACCGAGTGTTCAGTTAATACGGTAAACATTCTAGTCACCAATTAATTAATTAATTAATTCATTTATTGAGGAGATGTTCATTTGTGGGGGTATGTGTAATGTTTATGCATGTTCGGTATTTTGGTGTATGAGTAGCCACTTCGATATTTGTTTCTTGTATGTGTGTATATGTGTGATGTTTTTGATTTCCAGAGGAAGCATATTATATATTTTTGGCGCGTGGTAATTAAAGTGGTTCTGGCCAAATGTTTTTGTCGTCTTTGGTACTGAGATATTTTGAAGTTTTCTGTGCCTGGTTTCATAGGAATGGGGAATAGGTGTTTGTAAGAAAGGTCGTTGATGATATAGGATAAGAATGGACTGTAGGTACAAATGGTTAATATTTAACACCTTGGCATTTTGATACAGTTCCATGGTTGGGTATAGACGCGGTTTCTTTAGGATTATGCGGATTAGGATGTTCTGAATGGTTTGAAGTGGATATAGGTTTGTTTTGAAAGCGCCTCCCCAAACAGCGATCCCGTATGTGAGCAATGACTGGCATAGAGCGTAGTAAAATCATTATTAAGGTCCGGTCTGTCATCATTCGTCGTAATGTAGCAAATATATATATTAATTTTCGTAGTCTGTTGGTCAAGTTCTGTATATGTGTTGTCCATTTTAGTCTGTAGTCTATTGTTAGTCCTAGATATTTTATATTATCAACTTTAGTAAGTTCCGTACAGTCACAGTGTAATAAGTGTCCGTCACACGTGTGGAGCCTTAATAATGGGTTGATCGGTTGTCCTGCAATAGTTGCTGTGAATAGCATATAATTTGTTTTTTCTTTATTAAGAGTAAGTAGACTGCTGTTCAGCCATTTATATACTTTACTCATGCCGATTTCAGCTCTAGTAACGGTTTCGCCCCATGTGCGTCCAGAAAAGTACAGGACGGTGTCATCAGCATATGATAAAATCGAACCCCCGGTTTCCATGTTACACAGGTCGTTTACGTATATTAAAAATAAAATTGGTCCCAGAACTGTTCCCTGTGGAACACCGAAACCGACAGTTCGACCACCACTCCGTACTGACCCCATTCTGATCATCTGAATTCTGTCCGAGAGGTAACTTTCAAACCAATTGAGGGATATATTGCGTATTCCGATGTTCTCTAGCTTCTGGAGAAGAATGTTGTGTGAAACTGTATCAAATGCTTTGGCAAGATCTAAGAAAATAGCTAAAACTTTTTTGTCACTGTCTACGTCCGTCACAATATTTTGAGTCAGTCTTACTAATGCGTCATTTGTCCCACGTCCATGTCGAAATCCATACTGATTGTCTGACAATATTTGGTGTTTGTTTAGATATGATATTAGTCTTTTTTTCATAGCTTTTTCTAATAATTTGGAGAGGGTATTTAGTAAGGATATCGGTCTGTAATTGGATGGTAGACTTTTATCACCTGCTTTAAATATGCAATACAAACTATTGCTTTTTTAAAATGGGTAGGAAAGATTCCTTGAGTGATACTGAGGTTAAATATTATATGAGTCAATGGAGAGGATATTTGTCGTTTTATTTTTTTTAATAGCGTCGGTGTAATATTGTCTGGTCCTGGAGCACTATTCGTTTGTAGTTCGTCAATTAGTTCAACTATTTCCTCGTTAACAAGCGGTGTTAGATATATGGATTGTGGAGTGGTAGGAAGTTTAGCAACAGAAGTGACTAATTGATCTTCAGTGAGATGTTGTTCGTTCAAGATGACATTTGCCAAATTTTCGCCGACACTAGTGAAATATTTGTTTAATGCATTAGCTGCAACCTCTGGGTGTAATTTTGCGTCTATAATGTCTGTTCCTGTATTCAGTGTATGTATGTTATGCTTTTGTTTGGCTGAATCTGCGTGTATGACATTTTTAATTATTTTCCATGTTTTTTGTATGTTGTTCTTGTTTTGTGTTAGTTGTGTTTTGTAGTATTGTTCTTTGATTATTTTAGTTAAATTGTTACATATGTTTCTGTATCGTTTATAATAATTTAGCAATTGTAAATTATTTGGAAATCTTTTCGTTTTGTGATGAAGTTTGTCTCTTTTTTTCATAGATTTCAGTAACGAGTCAGTGATCCACGGTTTTAATTTTGCCTGTTTGTGTGTAATTGTCTGTAGTTGTGTTGAGTTAGTGATGTGGTTTTGTAATGTGTTTGTGGCTAAGTTGGTGTCTGTTGCAGTGTATGTGTCTGTCCATGTTTCCTGTTCCAAAAGTTCTTGTAACTGTGTATTGTTTATTTTTTTTACAGTTTGGTTTCGTGATATGTGCGGTGTGTGCGTTTGGTTGATGTTCTGAACAAATATCATCGTGGCGTAATGGTCTGTTATAGTGGTTTCAAGAATAGCAGATACTACACGTCTTTCAGTGCGAAGAGCAATGTGGTCAATGCATGATATTGAATCGTTAGTTACCCTCGTTGGTTTGGTAATTGCAGGGACCAGTCTATTTTCTCCCAGCAAATTTAAATAGTTTTCAGCTTGTCTATGCGGGTTTTCCCAGTAAGTGTTGATGTTCATGTCACCGGCAAAAACAATGTCACGTCCGTCCAATTGTTGCAGTTTTTCACTGATATTCGTAATAAAAGAGGTGACATCAGTCTCCGCCGGTGACCTGTACATCGCTACTATGGTAATGTCATTTTCCAAGCTTACTTCTAAGTAATTTGCCTTTGGAATTTTGTATTCCGTCACCGCCACATTGTGTATCTGTTTCACGTATACTACTATTCCATCATTTTGGTTATGTTGTGTTGTGTGGAAAAATGTGTGTAACCTGTGATGTGCTTTGGAGTGTACATGTTGTTTAACCAACACTCCGTTAAGATTATAACATCGTACTTAAATTTCATAGCCTGCAAAAGTATCAACAGTTCATCAAAATGTTTATTTATACTGCGAATATTCAGATTCATAATCTTAAGGGAGTGTTGTGAGTTTTGTAATGTATTAATTTGGTTTGTGTCATGTGTCGTGATCTCCTCAATTACATTAAATGTTTGAATATCTTGTAAAATATCTTCCATATATTATTTTACTTTATGACAAGAATAAGAGAATAAATAAATAGTAGAATGGTAGTATGAACACTCGGTATATTAAGATTTGGTGTTTACGATAATAGTGTGTAACATGTCGCATGTGTGTGTTTGTATGTTGTAGGTGCGTGTGTGTGCTAAAAAATAAAGATAAAGAAATATAAAAAAATATAAAAAAAGTAAGTCATAGAAATAGAAACAGAAAAAGGGTAGCCGATTCCTTGTTCCTCATTTATATTAACAAAAAAAAATCAAACAAACATATTATGATATTTTATAAATATATAGGTATATACAAAATAAGTAAACAAAAGTACTAATAGTAATAATGAAATTCATAAAGACGTGCTAATCATAATAGTTGATTGCGGTTAAAACAGATCGTTTTGTATACCAAAATGGAATATTCAAATAGAAAGAAAAAAGAAAGGGATGCCTATATTTAATTACTTATTTTGTATATATAAAATGCAATGAAAAGAGAGAAGCATATTGTCAAATATAATTACGATTTGAACTTCAAATAAATATACCAGCGGTGTCAAATTAAATAAGCTTGGCACTCAAATCGAGATAATTATTAATGATAAACATGGCACTATTATCATCCTTTTTTACTCTAATTTTGCCTCCTTTAAACCATACGTATTTGAAATTGACTTCTTTTGCCCGTTTTTTGGTTTCGTACAGCAGTTGTCGATAAAATGGACACATCGACTCATTTATATATATTGGACTGTCACCATTTCCTCCTATTTCGCTGCACAAAATCCTGCTCCGACGTTTAGCTAAGATCGCGTCTCTAAGTTTTCAATAGGAAAAACAAACAGTGATGTCCGCACAAAACTGAGTTGAATTTTTGTCTTCTCTCATAGTTATGTACTATGCTGCAACCTTTTAAATAATCCGCGACCTCTCTCGGCGGTCGCAAGTTGCCGAAACTGTCAAAGTACTTTACGTTTTTGCCGACTTTTTTGTACTCGACCCAGTGCGTTCCGGGACCGTCTCTATCGTCCAGATTCACTACAGCGCTCTCGTTCACTCTAGGTTTCTTCGGCAGCGCGTTTCTTATGTACACGCCTCTGAAGAACTTGATATTTAACATTTTCGCGTATCGTTCAACCTCTGCATCGCTGAGCGCGTGTTTCGGCAATATTTTTTAAAGTTTTTTGAAGCCGACGACGACGACGGTCTGTTGTAAGGTCTTAAAAAAAGCCCGTAGCCTCTTCTGTACGGCTTCAAATACAGGCCGCTTCCTTTTTTATCGATGGCTATGGATTCCATTGTTTCGTTGTGACGATTCGCTTCGGCCAACTTATCTCTAGCCTCCTTGGCTTCTATGACGGTTTTGGCAACGCTAGCAGCTCCACCGGTCAGAACTCCCAACGCCGACAGGCCGGCAAATAGTGGGATCAGCGGTAAAAATCCACCCGTCTTGGGTACGGGTATCACTCGAGAGTTTTTTACTGCAGCAGTCGCAAGTAGATGTTTTTGGATGGTTCTGCGCCCTCAACCCTCTAGGCAATATTTCAATCCTGTAACTCCATGTTTTTACCCCCACCACTGATATTCATGCTGCTATACCCCCGCCGCTATCCCGATTCCGCTGCTACTACACTCCCGCCGCTACCCCAATTTTCCTGCTGCTATACCCCCGCCGCTACCCCGATATTCCTACTACTAATACCCCCGCCGCTATCCCGATATTCCTACTGCTATACCCCCACTACCTGTATTCTGCATCCTCCACCTTCATGCTGCACGACCTTGATCGCAAACGTCTGTGAGCTGTATAAGCTTGACCGCGAACGTCGGAGAGTCACATCCAAGTTATGATAGAGAGATGTATGAGGAGACTGCTCCTTTAACGAATACGCCTGCAACATATGCAATCGAAGAAATATGTATGTAATCGCCTGTCGGATGGGCAACAAATACAACACCATGAGAAATCAATCCCCAGTCGAATAGTCAACCCGCACAACTTTTTTTCAATTTTAATTTTATTTTAAAAATAATATTTTACGTTCCGAGCTGGGGATCGAACACGCGTCCTCTTGGTTGCAACGCTATGCCTTAGACCACTCGGCCACACTCGATGTTGAGACAGACACCCTATAATGAGTATAGCTATTACTACATTGCCGATGATGTCACACGAGGTGTACGACTACCTGTGTTATGGCCGTATTCATAGTAATCTTTTAAGTAGTAAGGGGGCTTACTCTACCCTCAAATCGAATATGCGTTTCATAGTTGAAATTGACGTCTGTAAGAGCCCATACATCACCTTCACCTTAAGGGCGGGTGTATGCTCTGTGAGTGTCGAAAAAGTATGTGCGTATTCATTTAGATAAAGAAGCAAAGAGACGTTATAATTATTATTATTATAACAAGAACATGAAACGTGAAACGTTTCTTAGTATAATAATAATAATAATAATAATAATACAGAATAAATAATGTTCTAATATTAAATAATTATGTCGGCTCTCGCATCTCTATGACATCCATTTTTATGTGTAGATGTTGCTAATGTAGAATCGTTACAGACCTAGTTATGAGGTTAAAAACTATATATACGCGATCTTAAAAATCCTTTTGAATTTTATGAAGAAAATGAATTTTTGAAAAGATATCGATTCAGTATTAGAGAGTTGTAATAGATGCTCTCTGTAAAATTTTGTTTGGAACTCATATTAATTATAAACAACCAGCCAGCTTGACAACCACCGTTCGGCTACTAGCACTTTGTATAACTATAACCTAAAAAACACATTTATATAAAAAATGATGGTTAAATACAATCGGTCAGCAGTATGAGTATAACCCCCCCCCCCACCCCTTCACTCAAGGAAATTACCATGAAATGCTCTTTTGAATAAGGTGCTCCTCAGCACTCAAGCGGCCCTCAGCGAAGGGACCTCTAACACTTACCTTAAGGGTTAACAGTATGAATACGGGGCATTAGGCTGTTCTCGTTAAACACACACTAGACTGATACACTGTTATTTCTATCATATAGTAAGTAAGTAATTAATGTGTTATATCTCGAAAAATAGTTATTCATTACAGGAGGTAGCATAGTAAATTAGATTATCCCCTCAGATGGAGTGCCTCTAATCTTGAACTATAAATGATATAATGAAATATGTTTTAGATTGTATGCTTATCAATAATTATAGTCTTTGTACCTCACCCATGTACGAATAAGAACAAGAACATGAAACGTGAAACGCGAAACATGAAACGCGAAACGTGAAACGCGAAACGTAAAACGTAAAACGTTTCTTAGTATAAAAATAATAATAATAATAATACAGAATAAATTATTAATGTTCTAATATTAAATAATTATGTCAACTCTCGCATCTCTAAGACACCCATTTTTATGTGTAGATGTTGCTAATGTAGATATTCGTTGCAGACCTAGTTATGAGGTTAAAACTAACATATATGTATACGCTTGAAAAAACAAAGACTATACAACCCCCTTTTATCTAGACAAATAATCTTTAAAAATATCTTGTTTCGATGCATGTAAATACCAGACAGAATGAAATATTGGAAATCGTATTAAAAATATTAGTAATTCATTTTTATCAATAAAGCCATACAATCTAGAATTTAATTATTGATATAAATACAACAGACGAAGCGTAAACATGAGTTAATCGGGATATATGGATTTTTTCAAGGATATTTCGAGTATTCTGTTGATCGATCGCCAAAATCTTAATATTAGACTATAAATTATATAATGAAATATGTTTTAGACTGTATGCTTATCAATAATTATAGTCTTTGTGCCTACCCATTGCTAAATTCGACGCACAATATTTTTTAAATAAACTTCTCTGTATACACGGTAGAAAGGGCATTCAAAACAAAAAAATAATGAAATTTTTCAATTACTTTGGGGGTGCAACATAAGTAAATTTGCTCACCATCGATCTTATATTTATTTTGCCCAACATAAAATATTAGTAGGTCAGTTTAAGGTAGTTTTAGCTAATAATACTCCATATATTAACTTGCTCGGTCTAACTATAGACATTAAATTTTCATGATGAAGCTGTATAGAAAACCTACAAAGCAAACTGTCTAAGATGCGATATTTTATGGGGGAAACTGTTTAACATTGTAGATCAGAACGTCTTAAAAATAGCCTATTTTGCGTTATTTCACTCAAAAACTCTATATGGACTTGAGATGAAACTTCTGTATCATCTAGTTAGCGTTTTTTTAATTTTAATGTATCAATTACTAAGGTTACATCCTAAAAATTCAATAAAAAGTTATAATCAAAACACCTCTCTTGTTTTATATACAATCCAAATTACTCAGTATTTTTCATTAAAACATAAACATAATATTTGACACTAGAAAATTCCTTCCTCCAATCTTGCAATACTTAATTCTTAATTCTCAATTCTTAATTCCTCATTTTTGTTCGTCGTTTCAATAATTTCGAGGCATTTAATCGACATTATTATTTCTTTTAATTTTTGACATTTATATGTACCTATCAAACTAAATTTGTTACTAAGCTACTGACTTTTTGTGAACTTACACTGAAAAACTCAAGTGTAAACTTTATTAAGTCCGCGACTGCACCTATGTTATGACTAATTACAAGATATTATACTTACGTACTTTATCTAGACTTGTAATCTTTGGAAATTTCTCTTCAAGTCGGTAAACTGTTAGTACAAAGGGAGGGATATTAGCAGTCTTGCTAAAACAATATTTTATACAGTGAAACGTTAAGTTGTCAGTTATTTTATGGAACTAGAAAAAATGCATATAAATAGCATAATGTATATTTAACCCCTTATAAAATATTACATGTAAATAATGAGAATTGCATGTTTCACTTTGAAATAAATTCATGGTATGACAAAAATATCTGCTGCAGCAAAAAAAACTTTTTGTTATTAAAAATTAGGAAAATAGTGCTAAAAAATCATGTGTCATCTTCATACAGCTAAACTATAATTGATAGAAAAATAATACTTATACAACAATGCAACAATGCAAAAGTGTCCACTGCAATGAATAATATTAATACCCTCATACCCTCCGGCAGATTACTCTGAAAAATTGTCGAGGTGTGATCGCCGCTAAGAAGCTAACTAGCGAACAAACTATTGGTTCGTTTAGAACAAATTAAACTGTATTTCAAGGACAAGGGTATAGCTGATATTTTGTCATCGAGAAAATAAATTTGTAGCATAAACAAATTTGAAAACGAAAACAAGGAAGAGCAAAATGAAAAAGGCATAATTCCATTCGCAACCGATCGAAATTCATAGAGATACCACAAATATAGTAAGGAAGTCATTGGTATAACGATAAGTGAGAGTGCCACCTTGGAAAAGAGAGGTAAAAAAAACGAGATATTGCCTCCCCCCTTGTTACTATAGTTATTACCAAACCGTGATAGAAAAAGATACTCTCGGATGCAGACAGGTGGTGCAATTATCGCTTAAGGAACAAAGTAGCCTAGGAAAATCAAAAACCAGGTCTAATCGGGTTTATCCAGATGTCCCCCGACAAAGGTAAAATCTAACTAATTAATGGAATTCGCGTTAAAAAACTAGCGCTAGTAACTCATCTTCTACCCACTCCGTTTTATTGGTTGAGGGTTTACTGTAATACATATTAATATAATGCATAATGCAATAATTTACTAAGCAAACAAAAATAAACGATTATTTTCAAAAATGTAAAATTCTTTTAAGAAATCATATAATATAACGTACAAACGTACAGGGTGATTCAAAAAGGAGCGCGAGTTTTTATTTTCGTGGTATACTGCATCATTATGATGTTTTGTAAGTATAGTAAACAAACTCATTTAATAAAGTCTTCCTCAAAAAATAATTTAATTTAATGATGCATCTATGGACTGACTCTGGCTCTGACTCAACGTTTTTTGTTAGACCTACTGCTGATAAATTTCCGGAAATATATTCTTTGGAAATACTTCATAACAACCAGGAACTGATCAATTACAATTTGATAAAAAAATTGATTTTCATTGCTACTCACAGTGGAGAAGTGAGTGTCTATCCCGCTTTGAGTAGACTTTGACATTCGTTTAACATTGCTACTTAACTAACTGTCCATTTATATAACTATAGCTAGAGATTCCTCTCTAAAAATCCACTGCTAGTCAGCGGCGGCCGGTGGTCAAAATATATCTTTGTTGCGCTCATTAATTCATCTTTTTTTACTCTTATTAATTTTTTTGTTCAGATTAGTCTTTCGGACAATCTGTATATGCCTATAATATTATGTAAATTGTACAAATGAGTTTAATATGAACTGTTTTTTTAGCCATTTCAGATGCGTCGAATCATTAACGCCTTTTTGAGTTCAGTTAGCTTCACGCGGAAAACAGAAGAAACTAATAAGTGCATCACACACACACACAACACCATAATGCGCCATACAATTCTTTTTTAAAAGAACGCGTGACTTTACTGTCTACGGATGTATCTGATAGGCAAGTGGATAATAATAATATAAAAACTGTAACGAACTTAGTTGAAGTTATTTCGGTGTCTTTCGGTTGTATTGGATTGAATGAATTGTAGATTATAGACACTCGACAACAGAGGTCATTAGCGTCTAAGGCTGTATTGGGTCGACGCACGAAGTGCACCTATATTAAACTATGTAAATATATCTGTCTCACGGTTTTACTATCCCTGTCTAATTTAACATTGGGACAATGCTAGCTGTTTCGTGCACTAATAAAACGCTCTGCCTTGGGTGAAATACAACAGATCAGCAGATTTGTTCAATGAAACATGATTAACAGATTATAATATTTGATTCTGTGAAGTGTATGATGCCCCATCATTTATCAATAAGTAAATTCATAAAATTATTTATTTAGCTTTATTGAGAACCATAAACTACGACCTTTTTTTTTTGATCATCCTGTACGTTACATTATATGATTTCTTAAAAGGATTTTAGAGTTTTTGAAAATAAATGTTTATTTTCTTGTTTATTCAGTAAATTATTGCATTTCTCGAAGAGAAATTTCTAAAGATTATAAGTCTAGATAAAGTACGTTTGTACAGTATAATATCCTGTAATTAGTTTTTATTCTCGAATGAATGAATTGTAAATTATAGATGCCCGACAACTGAGGTCATTAGCGTCTAAAGTTTTTATTCTCATGACTAGAGTTGTAGCGAATTTGAAATTACTTGAAATTATAGGATTTACCTATTAAAAACTAAATTTGTTGCTAAGCTACTGACTTTTTGTGAACTTGATACATGAATGTTTGACGACTAAATTTTATATTCATGTCCGATATGCAGCCGACTAATGTTAGACTCATCGTCGATATGCGATTAATTGTCGAGTAAATTTTGTAATCGTAACCCGTGTTGTTTCTAGAGATGATGTCTTAAACGATCCTATGACGTCGACCATGATGCGAAAACGGCTAATAAGCAGGCTTATTTAATTATATGTTCGCATTAGCAAAACTATCAATCGTCTTTTAACTTCAAACCTATCAGCAATTCAACAAACATGGAACTGATGTCTCAGAACTGATGCTGAACTGACATAAAACGGGTAACAAACTGCCACAGAACTGTTGTCAACCATGTATCAACGATAATTCGCAGCGGCAATTGCATAGGAGAAGTCAGATACAATTACAATTAATATAAAAACATAATATAAGTACATACAGAAACATACATGGTTACATGTTAAAATAATCATTTAAGCAGTGAAAACATTTTTCAACAAGGAAAGCCTTCAATTTTTTTAAACAGTGGAAAACTCGTTATATTTTTTATTTCATTTGGAACCAGATTGAATATCTTAGTGCAACAATACATAGGACTTTTCAAATAAAGAGTTAAATTTGGCTTGATGCTACTCAAATTGTCCCTATTCCTTGTATTATATTGATGCCCAAGAGATTCAGACTTGTTAGAATTGTTCCACACAAAAAATAGCAGCTTTATAAATATAAATTGACGGTAAAGTCATAATATTGTGATTGATGAAAATGAAAATGTTTCGATTATATACCTCAACCAATGACGTGTAGACAATACTCTGTTGCATGTCACCAAGATAGATTTATTGATTATAGTTATACAGATAATTGTAAAAACCACGTCAAAACATAATATAGTTAGTTAGGTTGCATTGTCTACATCTAAAAATTCATGATAAGTATAAAAACACTCGTTAACGAGATATTTGTAAGTTCGCTTTTTGAAAATTTTGAGACACTTGTTTCGAGTGTCCAGAGATAGTCTATTAAAAAATTGCATACCTAAGTAATTAGGACCATATTATGTAGAATTTTTGTGAGGTGATCGGATCTACCTTTTTTCTTGTATTGTAATGGCGCAGGGACATATGATTATTTGCTTGAATGTTTTTTAACAAATATTATTCAATCTATATAAAAAAAAAAACTGTTTTGACACAATATTATACTTTTTACTAAAAAAGACTTTTACGACAATAAAAACGTATAGTAGACCCCCTTTAAGTGTTGAAACGTTATTGGCAACTAAAATTTATATTTAAAAGTAAAATACCTATTAGTCTTATAACTAAAGTGTTCAATGCCTGTATAACCCCGATTTTGACGTATGGAACGCAAACATGGTCACTCACAAAAAAAAGGAAATTAAAAAAAAACCAACCATTGTAAAAATCATGCTTGTCGCGTAAATTTCACGTTCATATTCCAATATACAATCGAACAATGTTAAACCATAGTCCAATCATGGTCGAATCATCGTCGATATGTGATTGTTTGACGACTAAATTTCATGTTCATGCCTGATATACAGCCGAACAATGTCAAACCATGGTCGGAACAATGTCAAACCAAGGTCGAAACATGGTCGAATCATCGTCGATATGTGATTGTTTGATGACTAAATTTCATGTTCATGCCTGATATACAGCCGAACAATGTCAAACCATGGTCGGAACAATGTCAAACCATGGTCGAACCATGGTCGAATCATCGTCGATATGTGATTGTTTGACGACTAAATTTCATGTTCATGCCTGATATACAGCCGAACAATGTCAAACCATGGTCGGAACAATGTCAAACCATGGTCGAACCATGGTCGAATCATCGTCGATATGTGATTGTTTGACGACTAAATTTCATGTTCATGCCTGATATACAGCCGAACAATGTCAAACCATGGTCGGAACAATGTCAAACCATGGTCGAAACATGGTCGAATCATCGTCGATATGTGATTGTTTGATGACTAAATTTCATGTTCATGCCTGATATACAGCCGAACAATGTCAAACCATGGTCGGAACAATGTCAAACCATGGTCGAACCATGGTCGAATCATCGTCGATATGTGATTGTTTGACAACTAAATTTCATGTTCATGCCTGATATACAGCCGAACAATGTCAAACCATAAAATTGAAAAAATAAAAATCGTGATAGCTGCATCTTTGCGGAAAGGAATTGGGGTAGAAAAAATTGACAACTATCAGAACAGATACGCGATCAAAAAATAAGGTTGACGTGTTCAAGGATCTTGGTCGCAGATAATCGGGGCAGTTTTTATTTGAAGCGTTTCACAGTCAACGTTCGCACTAGATGTGTAACAATAATATTATACCATAGATAAGTTTGTTTAGTACCTTTATTATATTATTATTTGTAATATAATCAACGTCAATTACCAAGAGCAATATTATCTTTAGAAGTTTCACCCTAAAATTGAGAATTCTGCGAAATATTGTCATTAATATATTAAGGCCTCATCTCAAAAGTTTAACGTAGTGGTATTCTGTGTATTTGATAAATATTTTATTTGGGTTTTATCAGTTTAATATATTTTTTGCAACACTTGCATCAAAAGTACAATTTTAGATGGTTGTGTAACGTTTAAAAAGTGATTCTTTATGGAAGCTTCTACTGCATTCGGACGGTAGTGTTTAAAATAAATATTAACGCACTTCGTTCTATAAAGTAATGATGTTTTGTTTTACTTTATAACACACGTGCGTAAAAAAGTACTTTATAGATTGCATTGCTATAATGTCACTAATAAAATATTTATTCAAATGGTGTTTTATTTGCTTAAAATTGAACTTTTGAAGCATTTGTTGCAAAAAATATTGTATGTAACGCGTGGCAAAAGTGACAGATCTGACTGTCGAGATTTTACAATACTCTCTGGTTATGTTGCATTTATACCAGAACTCATGTGATTACCGCACTCGTCTTCGGTTCTCACGATAAACACACACTCGTTCTGGAATAAATGCAACATAACCTTAGGCTCGTATCGCAAAATCGCGACTGTCATATAATCCGTCACTTTTGCCACTAGTTGCATAAATTACTAATATTTCACAATATTCTTTTTTTATTAGAAATATGCATAAAAGATTTGTTTTGTCTTGAAATATGGCGCGCAAGCGCAATGATTAAAGTTAGCTGAAATATACGAATGGAATTGTTTACAAAATCGACTCTTAAGCCCCAAAGCTGTAGATACTTAAGAGATTTCAGCAGATTGTCTGTTCGGCTGTATATTGAACGTGAACATGAAATTTAGTTGTCAAACAATCACATATCGACGATGATTCGACCATGGTTCGACCATGGTTTGACATTGTTCCGACCATGGTTTGACATTGTTCGGCTGTATATCAGGCATGAACATGAAATTTAGTCATCAAACAATCACATATCGACGATGATTCGACCATGTTTCGACCATGGTTTGACATTGTTCCGACCATGGTTTGACATTGTTCGGCTGTATATCAGGCATGAACATGAAATTTAGTCGTCAAACAATCACATATCGACGATGATTCGACCATGGTTCGACCATGGTTTGACATTGTTCCGACCATGGTTTGACATTGTTCGGCTGTATATCAGGCATGAACATGAAATTTAGTCATCAAACAATCACATATCGACGATGATTCGACCATGTTTCGACCATGGTTTGACATTGTTCCGACCATGGTTTGACATTGTTCGGCTGTATATCAGGCATGAACATGAAATTTAGTCATCAAACAATCACATATCGACGATGATTCGACCATGATTGGACTATGGTTTAACATTGTTCGATTGTATATTGGAATATGAACGTGAAATTTACGCGACAAGCATGATTTTTACAATGGTTGGTTTTTTTTTAATTTCCTTTTTTTTGTGAGTGACCATGTTTGCGTTCCATACGTCAAAATCGGGGTTATACAGGCATTGAACACTTTAGTTATAAGACTAATAGGTATTTTACTTTTAAATATAAATTTTAGTTGCCAATAACGTTTCAACACTTAAAGGGGGTCTACTATACGTTTTTATTGTCGTAAAAGTCTTTTTTAGTAAAAAGTATAATATTGTGTCATTACAGTTTTTTTTTATATAGATTGAATAATATTTGTTAAAAAACATTCAAGCAAATAATCATATGTCCCTGCGCCATTACAATACAAGAAAAAAGGTAGATCCGATCACCTCACAAAAATTCTACATAATATGGTCCTAATTACTTAGGTATGCAATTTTTTAATAGACTATCTCTGGACACTCGAAACAAGTGTCTCAAAATTTTCAAAAAGCGAACTTACAAATATCTCGTTAACGAGTGTTTTTATACTTATCATGAATTTTTAGATGTAGACAATGCAACCTAACTAACTATATTATTTTTTGACGTGGTTTTTACAATTATCTGTATAACTATAATCAATAAATCTATCTTGGTGACATGCAACAGAGTATTGTCTACACGTCATTGGTTGAGGTATATAATCGAAACATTTTCATTTTCATCAATCACAATATTATGACTTTACCGTCAATTTATATTTATAAAGCTGCTATTTTTTGTGTGGAACAATTCTAACAAGTCTGAATCTCTTGGGCATCAATATAATACAAGGAATAGGGACAATTTGAGTAGCACCAAGCCAAATTTAACTCTTTATTTGAAAAGTCCTATGTATTGTTGCACTAAGATATTCAATCTGGTTCCAAATGAAATAAAAAATATAACGAGTTTTCCACTGTTTAAAAAAATTGAAGGCTTTCCTTGTTGAAAAATGTTTTCACTGCTTAAATGATTATTTTAACATGTAACCATGTATGTTTCTGTATGTACTTATATTATGTTTTTATATTAATTGTAATTGTATCTGACTTCTCCTATGCAATTGCCGCTGCGAATTATCGTTGATACATGGTTGACAACAGTTCTGTGGCAGTTTGTTACCCGTTTTATGTCAGTTCAGCATCAGTTCTGAGACATCAGTTCCATGTTTGTTGAATTGCTGATAGGTTTGAAGTTAAAAGACGATTGATAGTTTTGCTAATGCGAACATATTGTAGCGATACCATTTGTACGCTACAGTGTTTTCAAGTTTTTTTTCTTTATTAAACTGAAGTAATTTTTTTTTGTATTAGTATAAATTTGTAAAAAGTCAGAATAATTTTAGTGTAAAATATGTTACGTAATGATTTGAATAAAAAGAGGTTACATGATTTTTTTTTGCTGTGAGATGGCTATTCGTGTCGTCCTTCTCCGTTTATTATAAAAACGGATGTTTTTTGGGGGACACGGAGAGTGATCTTACAGTCGTCGCTGCGGTAAATTTAGTGTAAAATTTAAAATTTAAAAGTAATTTTGTACAACGATCTTTTTGACTTGTAATTTTTTTGTAAAAATTTAATGTTTGATTTTTTTTTGTTTTGTGCTTCGTATCCCCATCAGGGTCTAAATTTATAGTTTTGTTGTGAAGCGGTTTGTATTTTTTAAACACACGCACACTACACAAAACAGTTACTAGTCTTGTCGACAGTAACTGAATCCAAACCACACCTTTGCCTGACAACAGTTTTCTACGGAAGTATTTCTAGAAGCTGTTGTTTCCCTTTATCCGTGTCTAAACTTTGGATTCTTTCAAGTTTAGACGCCTCTCCTTCCTACACAATACAGATTTTTTGTAATTATTTTTATTTTATTGTAAATTATTGTACATAGTTAAAAGAAAAGAAAATTTTTTTTGATAATAATAAACGCTCTGAGAGCAATTAAATAAAAAGTGTACTTGTGTTTTTCTTTTATTTGGAAGATAGATAATTTTGTACGGCCCGTTCCACCCCTAGACGACGAAAAGAGCCAGAAGGAACGGGAACGTTACAATTGGGGGCTCAACCGAGATCATTTTGGACCATATTTTTATTTTTCAATTAAGCCTACAAGATGTCTGAAACCGAGGGTGACAGAAACATCGAAGAAGAATCCACATTTTTTGAGAAAAAAGAAGAAAAAATTGAAAATTCAGGAGAAGAAAGGAAGGAGAGCACTTCAACTCCGTTGAAGAGCGATGATGACAATGCAGATAAATCCGTTGACATGAACAGCACATTATTCAAATTATTAGAAGACATTCAATTAAATATAGGTAGAACTTCAGGAGATATACGACTGGAGTTAAATAGTATTCGGGAAAATTTAGATACAGGCTTTAAAAACTTAACAAGCAGGATGGACAAAATGGAAGAACGCATGGACAAACAATATGAAGAATTAAAATTAGACGTGGAATCAATAGAAAAAGATTTACGTAATACTAAGGCAGATATCGGAAAAGATCTAGTAAAAATGTGCGATGATATTACGATAATAAATAATATAACTGTAGACAATAAAAATAAATACGATACATTAGCTCGATATACGGAAACAAATATTCGCCAGTGTACGGAACAAATCGAAATGCATGATGAGAAAATTATTAATTTAGAATCACAATTACAATGTAAAATTGAGGATGCTTGTGTCAACTATCTAAAAAACAGTGAAAATATGTCAGTAAATTATTTACCTAAAATAGAGCTGAAACCATATCGTGGAGATGAACACCCGGTAGTATTTTTAGAAAAATTAGAAGGAGTTCTGGAAAGTACAAGAAGTCGTACGGATAAAGAAAAAATATTTATAGCAAAAAACTATTTACTAAGTGCCGATAATGATTGTCTAGCTTCAGTTATGGACGAAGTAAAAACGTATGAAGATTTTAAAACATGGTTTTTGCAAATTTACTGGTCAAATGAAAGCCAAATGAAAATAAGAAAATTAATATATACGAGTCATCAATATAAAAAAGAAAATGGAACCCCACGTGCAGAACATTTTAAATATTGGTACAGTAGAGGCAAGTTTTTAAAACCAGAAATACCGACAGTCGAAATGATACGTCTTATTTTTGAACATTTCGAAACCGAAGTTCAACAATTTTTACTAGGATCAGAAGCTCAAACATTTATGCAAGCTTACGAAAAATTAAAAGTAGCGGATAGATTGTTTAGTAATAACGGCGGAAATAATAACAACTATTGTTACCAAAGAAGAAATGATCAAGGCAATAATAACAATAATTATAGATGGCAAAATAATGGGAGAAACAATGGAGATAGGTCAAACGGGAACTATTCAAATGGAAACAATGATCAAAGGGAAGATAATAATCAGACGGGTCAGGGAAACTAGGAAGACATTTGTTTACGGCTCCAATGACAAATGACGAAAAAAATGGGAGCAATAATCATAAACAGATAAAAAGCTTAATTAAAATGGATGACATAGGATTATTAGAAGACATGGAACAAATAAAGGAAAACGATTGTTTGACGCGACTTACGCCTACTATTGAATTGGAAATTGATGGAAATATCTGCGAAGCTTTAATTGACACAGGATCAGATATATGCGTTATAGATGAAAAGTTTTTTGACAATTTAGATGTAAAAAGATATCCGATTTTACCCTTTAAGGGGATACAAATTAAAACTGCTGATGGTAAAGTGATTAAAAACATAAAGTTTCAAATAGTGTTGAGTTTTAAAGTAAATGGATTGGAAATGAGTTATATTTTCGTAGTTATACCTAATTTGAATGTAAAGATTATCTTAGGAAGCGATTTTTTATATGAAATTAAAGCCAAAATAGATTTAGAGTTTAAAAAGATGTATTTTTATTCAAATCAAAACATCAGTGAAGTTTCTTTGGGTAAAACGGACAAGTATGTATCTAACTTACATTGTAATCATTTTTTAAAATTTGCAACACCTGATTCCACGATTAAAGCAGATATGCATAGTTCGGATACTACCAACTGTGCGGTAAATGCTGAATTAGAAAATTTGATTAAAAGATACGCAGATATATTTCAAGATAAACCGGGGCTAATGAAGAATTATAAATGTAAGCTTAATGTAAGGAAAAGTGTCGAGTTTCGTCGGAAAACATATCCTGTACCATTTACGAAAAGACCTGCGGTACAAAATGAAATTGATGTTATGTTAAAGAATGGAATTATTGAAAGATCAGATTCGCCGTATTTAAATCCTTTAGTTGTAGTAACGAAGAAAGATGGATCGATTAGATTATGCCTAGATGCGCGAGAAATAAACAAAATTTTAGTACCAGACAACGAAAGTCCTATCGGAGTACATGAAATGTTTCACAAATTTTACGGAGTCAAATTTATATCTAGCATAGATTTAATTTCCGGATATTGGCAAGTGGAGTTGGAGGAAAATTCGAGAAAATTCACGGCTTTTACGTTTAATGGAAAAAACTATCATTTTAAAGTATTGCCTTTTGGTTTGAATATAAGTGTGTCTCAGTTTAATAAAGCTTTAGAACAAAGCTTAGGCCAAGACGTCAGAGATTTCACTCTAATTTATGTAGATGACATAATAGTAATTTCAAAAAGTTATGAGGAACATTTGCAACATTTAAAAATAATTTTTGATAAATTTCAAGAAAGTAATATAACAATTAATGCAAAAAAATCTAATTTCATGAAAGGAGAAGTAAAATTCTTAGGACACATTATTTCGGAAGATGGGATAAGACCGGATCCATTGAAGATGAAAGCAATAGAGGATTTTCCCACCCCAAAATGTCGAAAGGATCTTCAATCATTTTTAGGATTATGTAATTTCTACCGCAAGTTTATGAACGAGTTTGCTTCAGATCTATTGCCCTTGTCTGAATTGCTAAAAAAGGATATAAAATGGAAATGGACGATTGAGCAGGAAACATGTTTTAGAGGGGTGAAGAAAAAATTTCTGAAGAAAATAATGTTGAGCCACCCGGACTTTAAAAAACCGTTTTTTATTATGTGTGATGGATCGTACACAGGTTTAGGCGCTGTTTTGTTTCAAAAGGATGAAAAAGGACAAATGTCAACAATAGAATTTGCCAGTCGAAAATTACAAGGCGCTGAACACCGGTATACAGTCACTGAATTGGAAATGTTAGCTTTGGTGTTTGCTAGCAAGAAATTTTACAATTATATATGGGGAAAACCAGTAACAGTGTTAAGCGACCACAAGGCGTTAAAATTTTTTAATAATAGCAAATCACTAACGGGAAGATTATTAAGGTGGACAATCGCTCTGCAGGAATTACAGCTAAATATAGAATATATAAAAGGTGAAGATAATATCATTGCCGATGTGTTGTCAAGGTATGTACCTGACTCTGAAGCATGTGATATAACAGCACCTGAACAACTATTTATAAACAGATTAGCAACATGGGATAGATGTCTAAGGAAGCAAATTAGAAATATAATGGTTTTACAACAACGGGATAATTATTACGGAAAAATTTTAAACTTATTGAAAGATACAGACAATTCGGTATCAACACTTAGAGAACATTATTTAATAAATCAAAATACTTTGTTTTACAAATCGAAGGTCAATGACACTTTTAAACTATGTATACCGGATGTTTTAGTTATGGATTTAATTCAAATTTATCACCTAGAATATGGACATATGGGAATAAACAAGTGCTATAGAACAATGTTGGAGTCATGTGTATTTACCAATATGATGCGGAAAATACGACAGAAAATACGAACATGTGACATATGCCAAAAAAGTAAGGTGTATACTCAAGGCAATGAAGGACCTTATAAAGGAATTGAAGTAAATCAGCCATTGGAAGTTATAAGCGTAGATTTATTTGGACCTTTACCGAGAGGAAGATTTGGAAATAATCATATTTTGGTGATACAGGATGTTTTTAGTAAATATACTAAACTGTATCCCATAAAAAATCCTAATGCTAAAAATATTGCGAAGAAAATAGCCATAGATTTCGTTCAAGACGTTGGGAAGCCTAAATGTGTTTTATCGGATCACGGTCCACAATTTGCTTCCAAGTTTTATGAAGAACTAATGAAAGAAAATGATATAAAAATAAGATTTGCTTCAGTATATTGTCCCACATCCAATCAGGTGGAAAGGGTCAATAAAGAATTGGGAAGGTATTTTGTGTTTAAATAACTGAACGCCAGCTAGGTTGAACATAAACTGTTTTATTAAATTCAATATAAGACAAACTGAAATATAAATTATGTAATTAGGTAGGTACATTATATCAGAGAACACTACAATACGTTCCTTCTACAAAAAAATAAACAATTTTCCCATTTTGTACCTTAATACATTTTTTTTTTCTAAAACTGTAAGCGATCGGGGGGTTTACGATCCCTTACTGGATAACGATTCTCAGGATTATTTTCGGAATTAGGAGGTGGAGACAATGTCGCAGGATCGTTATTGGAATTTGTATTGTCTTGATTATTCTGTGGTACTGTTAAAATCGAACTTTTACGACCCGAAATTTGATCCATGTGTCTTCTCCAGTTTAACTGAGGTTCATTAGTTGGATTTACAACATAAGACACCGGGCCGGTTTGTTTGGCAACTTTGGCCTCCGTCCACGAGTCGTGCAATTTCCGGTAGTCTTTAACGAGAACATCGTCCCCCACTTCGACTGAACGGTTTTTACCTTTCGCGCTAACAATTTGAGCCTCTTGAGCTTGAAGAACGGTTTGTTCGGTGTTAGGTCTCAGAAGATCTAAACGCGATCGTAAATTTCTTTTAAACATTAGCTGTGCCGGACTAGCTTTTGTTGTTGCATGGATAAAATTTCGGTAATTAAATAAATATTTGGAAATGGCAATGTCTATATCTATATTACAATTTTTAATTAAAGCTTTCACACCATTTTTGAAATTTTTGACTGCGTTCTCTGCCAATCCGTTTGAGGATGCATGATAGGGCGCAGTAAAAATATGTTTAATTCCCATTTTCATGGTTACATTTTTTAATTCATGCGAAGTGAATGGAGGTCCGTTGTCAGTCACCAATTGTACCGGAACACCAAAACGCGAAAAAATGTCCAATAAAACTTTGATAACAGATGATGCGTCAGTTTTTGACATTTTGATGACCTCTAGCCACTTCGAATGAGCGTCAATGAGCAACAAATATGTATTTTTAAAGAATGGGCCCAAAAAATCTGCATGTATTCGATACCACGGAATTTTTGGCCATTCCCAAGGATGAATTTGAGAATGTGGTGGACTTTGTTTTTGACACGACACACAAGATTTGCAAAGTGCTTCAATATCAAAATTTAAGTCAGGCCACCAGACGTAAGATCTGGCAATTTCTTTGGTTTTAACTATGCCAAAATGTGCGTCATGTAACTCAAGTAAAACTTGATTCTGTAGTTCAGCTGGTATAACTATACGATAGCCCCATAATATACAACCGTGTTCAATATAAAGTTCATTCTTACGCAAAAAGAATGGTTTAAGTTCATCGATCACATTCTCAGTCCATCCACTCAAAATATAACGGTATACTTTTCCCAGTATCTTATCAGACTGTGTAGCTTTCTTTATCGTCTGGTGAGATATGGGCAAAACATCTCGTATGAAATTAAAATATGTTGTTTCATTTTTATCATTAGAAATGCTTGAATTAAGTGGTTTTCTAGATAATAGATCTGCGATATTTTCTTCCGATTTAACGTATTTAATGTTATAATCGTAAGCCGACAAAAAAACAGACCATCTCTGAATACGACTAGCAGCCATCACAGGGATGCCTTTTTTACTACCAAAAATGTATACTAGAGGTTTGTGATCCGTCCATAACTCAAAAGTTCTACCATAAAGAAATAAATGGAATTTTTTAATTGCAAAAATTATCGCAAGAGCTTCCTTGTCTAGCTGAGAGTAACGTTTTTCACTTTGTGAAAGAGTGCGTGATGAAAAAGCAATGGGTTTTACGGCTCCATCAGGCATTCTGTGGGACAACACAGCTCCGAGGCCTATGGACGAAGCATCACAAGCTAATAGTATAGGCAAATTGTTATCAAAATGCGTTAACACGGGAGATTTTACCAATACATTTTTTATATTGTTAAAGGCGTATTCGCACTCTTTAGACCATGTAAACTGTACATCTTTTTGTAATAATTTATATAATGGATATAATTTAGTACTCATATTAGAAATAAATTTACTGTAATAGGTCACTAAACCGATAAAACTTTTTAGTTCGGACACATTACTAGGTTTTTCCATTTCAGCGATAGCTTTAATCTTAGATTGGTCAGTGTGTAATCCGTCTTTATCAATGATATGACCTAAGAAACAAACAGACAACTCAAAGAAAATGCATTTATTTTTCTTAACCCTAAGACCACAATCTCTTAAAATTTTAAAGACACTTTCGAGTTTATTTAAATGATCGGTTTCATCTTGCCCGGAAATCAAAATATCGTCAAGAAAAACTAAAACACCCGGTATTTTATCAAACAACTGATCCATGAACCTTTGAAAAATTCCCGGTGCTGAAGAAATTCCGTAGGGTAACCGATTATAGCGAAATAAACCCTTGTGTGTTGAAATAGTTAAATATTCTTTTGAACTTTCGTCAATTAAAATTTGTTGGTAAGCGAATTTTAGATCAATTTTACTGAAAATTTTTCCACCGTTTAACTTGGCGAAAACATCTTGGATTTTCGGAATCGGATATTTATCAATGTGCAATACGGGGTTAACTGTTGAACGATAATCACCACAAATTCTTATACTTCCGTCCCGCTTAGGAACAGGAACTATAGGTGTGCCCCAAGCACTAACATCAACAGGAGATAAAATACCTTCGTTGACTAAAAACTGCAATTCGTTTTCAACTTTCTCTCTCAGTGAAAAGGGGATAGGTCTAGCTTTATGAAAAACCGGGACTGCATTTTCTTTGATTTGTAATTTAGCAACCCCTTTGTTAAAAGTTCCTAAAGAACTAGAAAAAATATCTTTATATCTATCAAGTAAATCTGCCATTTTATTCTGTTCTGTTGAAATAGAATTCAAATTAAAAATATTAATATTTAGCTCTTTTAACCAGGTCCTTCCAAGAAGTGGAGGGCCACCATTTTTTATAATAAATAGTTTTAATTTTTTTGAAATGTTTCTAAATGTAACATTCACATTTATAAAACCGATAGTTTCAATTACATCACCCGAATATGACTTTAATTTAATATCAGAGGGCAAAATATTTCGTTCTTGAAAATGTCGGTTATATAACGTATTTGAAATAGCGCTTATAGCTGAACCGGTATCTAATTCCATTTTAAAATTAATACTGTCAATTTTTATTTTTAAATAAATTGGATAGCAGTGATTACTTTCATCTGTAATATTAAATAACGTTTCGCTATCAGCGCTTTGAGAATCGGAATCAATATCCGAGCTATTATTTTCATCAACATCTACAAAATGATTTTTACGTCTATTTTCATTTTTATCTTTCTTCGTCTTACAAATACTTGCCAAATGGCCCTTTTTCCCGCAGCGATGACATATTGCTTTTCGGAAACTGCAGTCGTCCGTCCTATGGTTTCGCCAGCCGCAACAACGACAAGCGCCATCCGAGCCAGAAAAGTTTGAATTTTGTTCTCGCACACGGTATACTGTCCCAGTGGATGAGGACGATCCTGCTGCCATGATACTGGCGTCTCGTTCAGCAGCTTCAAGTGAAGTTGCTAGTGTAATGGCTTTCTGCAAAGTTAGGCCAGCTTCCGAGAGTAGTCGTTGCCGAATAACTTCGTTACGTATCCCCCAGACTAGCTGATCTCGAATTGCTTCTTCTAGATTCTCGCCAAAATTGCAATGTGTCGACATTTTCTTTAAATTTGCTATATACTGTAGGACAGTCTCTCCATCCTCTTGACATCTCTTACGTAATTTATACCTTTCGGCAATATCTGAAGGCGTTGGATTCAGATGGTCCTTCAAAATTCTTACTAATTCATTGTACGTTTTTTCAGAAGGTTTTTGTGGAGTGCATAGACTTTTTAATAACCCATAACATTTATTACCGATAACAGTCAATAACACTGACTTTTTTTTCGCGGCATCAATATTGTTTGCAATGAAATATTCATCTAATCGTTCTGTGTAATTACACCAATCCTCGCTATCAACGTCAAAATTTTCAATTTTACCAATGCTCGACATTATAGGAGAAAAACAAAATAATAAATACTATCTTAGTAATTTATCCTCGTCGCCAAATATTGTGTTTAAATAACTGAACGCCAGCTAGGTTGAACATAAACTGTTTTATTAAATTCAATATAAGACAAACTGAAATATAAATTATGTAATTAGGTAGGTACATTATATCAGAGAACACTACAAGAACCTTTTGCCATACTAAACATTCTAAATGGTATGATTATTTGAAGGACATAGAAACTTGTATAAATCACACGGTACATAGCACAACGCAATATTGTCCCTACGAATTAATGTTTAATAAAAGGACACCCCGAACTTTGGAGACCATGGTAGATTTTCCAAAAATTCAAGGATTGTCTAACAAAATAATATTGCAAATGGCGAAAGAAAACATGATGAGAAGTATGGAAAAAAGGAAGAGGAAACACGATGGGAAAAGGAATTTGAGGTCATATAAAGAAGGAGATTTGGTATTGATAAAAACTCACTATCGCTCATGTGCTTTAGATAAGGAAATCAAAAAATTCTTTTTATTATATGAAGGACCTTTTAAAATCGAGAAAATTATAAGTGAAAATGCTTACTTACTGGTAAACCCAATCAACAATTTAACACGAGGAGTATACAACAGTCGATTGATTAAGCCTTATTATGAAAACGAGGGAACGAAATAAAACTTTAACAATAAAAACAGTGTTTTAAAAAAAAAAAAAAAAAAAAAAAATTGTATAAAATTTTGTGAAAAAGAAATAATTAACGGTTACATAATTTGAAGTGAATGAAGGAATGTTGATTTTTTTTTGGTCTATGTATTTTTTTTTATTATTTTCAATATTAACATTATTTTCTCCAATTTAGCATTATAATTATTTTTGTCATGACTGACTTCGTGTGGCTGGACGAAATGGTCATTTTTGAACCGTCGACACCGCCCAGGACTGGTGGGGACAGGCAACCTGATAGTACCGAATCACCACCCACGATCAGCATCCCGACACCTCCCCATTGGCCGCCAATAGTAAGTTTGAGTAGAGCGTTTCCTGGCGTTGAGGCCGGCATCGCGAGTATCACTGGCGAAATTCCTCGACTTTCTATTGCCGAACGCCTGGAATCCTTTCAAAACAAGCAGCCTGGTAATTACGTGGAGGTGGACGATCCGCGGCTGTTGTCATGGTTGGTGCGGAAGAAGGGTCACCGTAAGGGTCGTGTTCGGTATTTGGTGAAATGTGGCGGAGGTAAAGCCTTGACTGTCAGGGTGGTGGACTCTAAAGTGTTCATAAAGTTTAAAAAAAAGAAACAATAAAATGTGAATTTTTGCGACATTTTTTTTCTCGACCTACAAGGGTTCTTTTTTTTTTCTCATTTTTTTTTTGAGGGTTGTAACTGTAGCGATACCATTTGTACGCTACAGTGTTTTCAAGTTTTTTTTCTTTATTAAACTGAAGTAATTTTTTTTTGTATTAGTATAAATTTGTAAAAAGTCAGAATAATTTTAGTGTAAAATATGTTACGTAATGATTTGAATAAAAAGAGGTTACATGATTTTTTTTTGCTGTGAGATGGCTATTCGTGTCGTCCTTCTCTGTTTATTATAAAAACGGATGTTTTTTGGGGGACACGGAGAGTGATCTTACAGTCGTCGCTGCGGTAAATTTAGTGTAAAATTTAAAATTTAAAAGTAATTTTGTACAACGATCTTTTTGACTTGTAATTTTTTTGTAAAAATTTAATGTTTGATTTTTTTTTGTTTTGTGCTTCGTATCCCCATCAGGGTCTAAATTTATAGTTTTGTTGTGAAGCGGTTTGTATTTTTTAAACACACGCACACTACACAAAACAGTTACTAGTCTTGTCGACAGTAACTGAATCCAAACCACACCTTTGCCTGACAACAGTTTTCTACGGAAGTATTTCTAGAAGCTGTTGTTTCCCTTTATCCGTGTCTAAACTTTGGATTCTTTCAAGTTTAGACGCCTCTCCTTCCTACACAATACAGATTTTTTGTAATTATTTTTATTTTATTGTAAATTATTGTACATAGTTAAAAGAAAAGAAAATTTTTTTTGATAATAATAAACGCTCTGAGAGCAATTAAATAAAAAGTGTACTTGTGTTTTTCTTTTATTTGGAAGATAGATAATTTTGTACGGCCCGTTCCACCCCTAGACGACGAAAAGAGCCAGAAGGAACGGGAACGTTACAATATAATTAAATAAGCCTGCTTATTAGCCGTTTTCGCATCATGGTCGACGTCATAGGATCGTTTAAGACATCATCTCTAGAAACAACACGGGTTACGATTACAAAATTTACTCGACAATTAATCGCATATCGACGATGAGTCTAACATTAGTCGGCTGCATATCGGACATGAATATAAAATTTAGTCGTCAAACATTCATGTATCAAGTTCACAAAAAGTCAGTAGCTTAGCAACAAATTTAGTTTTTAATAGGTAAATCCTATAATTTCAAGTAATTTCAAATTCGCTACAACTCTAGTCATGAGAATAAAAACTTTAGACGCTAATGACCTCAGTTGTCGGGCATCTATAATTTACAATTCATTCATTCGAGAATAAAAACTAATTACAGGATATTATACTGTACAAACGTACTTTATCTAGACTTATAATCTTTAGAAATTTCTCTTCGAGAAATGCAATAATTTACTGAATAAACAAGAAAATAAACATTTATTTTCAAAAACTCTAAAATCCTTTTAAGAAATCATATAATGTAACGTACAGGATGATCAAAAAAAAAAGGTCGTAGTTTATGGTTCTCAATAAAGCTAAATAAATAATTTTATGAATTTACTTATTGATAAATGATGGGGCATCATACACTTCACAGAATCAAATATTATAATCTGTTAATCATGTTTCATTGAACAAATCTGCTGATCTGTTGTATTTCACCCAAGGCAGAGCGTTTTATTAGTGCACGAAACAGCTAGCATTGTCCCAATGTTAAATTAGACAGGGATAGTAAAACCGTGAGACAGATATATTTACATAGTTTAATATAGGTGCACTTCGTGCGTCGACCCAATACAGCCTTAGACGCTAATGACCTCTGTTGTCGAGTGTCTATAATCTACAATTCATTCAATCCAATACAACCGAAAGACACCGAAATAACTTCAACTAAGTTCGTTACAGTTTTTATATTATTATTATCCACTTGCCTATCAGATACATCCGTAGACAGTAAAGTCACGCGTTCTTTTAAAAAAGAATTGTATGGCGCATTATGGTGTTGTGTGTGTGTGTGATGCACTTATTAGTTTCTTCTGTTTTCCGCGTGAAGCTAACTGAACTCAAAAAGGCGTTAATGATTCGACGCATCTGAAATGGCTAAAAAAACAGTTCATATTAAACTCATTTGTACAATTTACATAATATTATAGGCATATACAGATTGTCCGAAAGACTAATCTGAACAAAAAAATTAATAAGAGTAAAAAAAGATGAATTAATGAGCGCAACAAAGATATATTTTGACCACCGGCCGCCGCTGACTAGCAGTGGATTTTTAGAGAGGAATCTCTAGCTATAGTTATATAAATGGACAGTTAGTTAAGTAGCAATGTTAAACGAATGTCAAAGTCTACTCAAAGCGGGATAGACACTCACTTCTCCACTGTGAGTAGCAATGAAAATCAATTTTTTTATCAAATTGTAATTGATCAGTTCCTGGTTGTTATGAAGTATTTCCAAAGAATATATTTCCGGAAATTTATCAGCAGTAGGTCTAACAAAAAACGTTGAGTCAGAGCCAGAGTCAGTCCATAGATGCATCATTAAATTAAATTATTTTTTGAGGAAGACTTTATTAAATGAGTTTGTTTACTATACTTACAAAACATCATAATGATGCAGTATACCACGAAAATAAAAACTCGCGCTCCTTTTTGAATCACCCTGTACGTTTGTACGTTATATTATATGATTTCTTAAAAGAATTTTACATTTTTGAAAATAATCGTTTATTTTTGTTTGCTTAGTAAATTATTGCATTATGCATTATATTAATATGTATTACAGTAAACCCTCAACCAATAAAACGGAGTGGGTAGAAGATGAGTTACTAGCGCTAGTTTTTTAACGCGAATTCCATTAATTAGTTAGATTTTACCTTTGTCGGGGGACATCTGGATAAACCCGATTAGACCTGGTTTTTGATTTTCCTAGGCTACTTTGTTCCTTAAGCGATAATTGCACCACCTGTCTGCATCCGAGAGTATCTTTTTCTATCACGGTTTGGTAATAACTATAGTAACAAGGGGGGAGGCAATATCTCGTTTTTTTTACCTCTCTTTTCCAAGGTGGCACTCTCACTTATCGTTATACCAATGACTTCCTTACTATATTTGTGGTATCTCTATGAATTTCGATCGGTTGCGAATGGAATTATGCCTTTTTCATTTTGCTCTTCCTTGTTTTCGTTTTCAAATTTGTTTATGCTACAAATTTATTTTCTCGATGACAAAATATCAGCTATACCCTTGTCCTTGAAATACAGTTTAATTTGTTCTAAACGAACCAATAGTTTGTTCGCTAGTTAGCTTCTTAGCGGCGATCACACCTCGACAATTTTTCAGAGTAATCTGCCGGAGGGTATGAGGGTATTAATATTATTCATTGCAGTGGACACTTTTGCATTGTTGCATTGTTGTATAAGTATTATTTTTCTATCAATTATAGTTTAGCTGTATGAAGATGACACATGATTTTTTAGCACTATTTTCCTAATTTTTAATAACAAAAAGTTTTTTTTGCTGCAGCAGATATTTTTGTCATACCATGAATTTATTTCAAAGTGAAACATGCAATTCTCATTATTTACATGTAATATTTTATAAGGGGTTAAATATACATTATGCTATTTATATGCATTTTTTCTAGTTCCATAAAATAACTGACAACTTAACGTTTCACTGTATAAAATATTGTTTTAGCAAGACTGCTAATATCCCTCCCTTTGTACTAACAGTTTACCGACTTGAAGAGAAATTTCCAAAGATTACAAGTCTAGATAAAGTACGTAAGTATAATATCTTGTAATTAGTCATAACATAGGTGCAGTCGCGGACTTAATAAAGTTTACACTTGAGTTTTTCAGTGTAAGTTCACAAAAAGTCAGTAGCTTAGTAACAAATTTAGTTTGATAGGTACATATAAATGTCAAAAATTAAAAGAAATAATAATGTCGATTAAATGCCTCGAAATTATTGAAACGACGAACAAAAATGAGGAATTAAGAATTGAGAATTAAGAATTAAGTATTGCAAGATTGGAGGAAGGAATTTTCTAGTGTCAAATATTATGTTTATGTTTTAATGAAAAATACTGAGTAATTTGGATTGTATATAAAACAAGAGAGGTGTTTTGATTATAACTTTTTATTGAATTTTTAGGATGTAACCTTAGTAATTGATACATTAAAATTAAAAAAACGCTAACTAGATGATACAGAAGTTTCATCTCAAGTCCATATAGAGTTTTTGAGTGAAATAACGCAAAATAGGCTATTTTTAAGACGTTCTGATCTACAATGTTAAACAGTTTCCCCCATCAAATATCGCATCTTAGACAGTTTGCTTTGTAGGTTTTCTATACAGCTTCATCATGAAAATTTAATGTCTATAGTTAGACCGAGCAAGTTAATATATGGAGTATTATTAGCTAAAACTACCTTAAACTGACCTACTAATATTTTATGTTGGGCAAAATAAATATAAGATCGATGGTGAGCAAATTTACTTATGTTGCACCCCCAAAGTAATTGAAAAATTTCATTATTTTTTTGTTTTGAATGCCCTTTCTACCGTGTATACAGAGAAGTTTATTTAAAAAATATTGTGCGTCGAATTTAGCAATGGGTAGGCACAAAGACTATAATTATTGATAAGCATACAGTCTAAAACATATTTCATTATATAATTTATAGTCTAATATTAAGATTTTGGCGATCGATCAACAGAATACTCGAAATATCCTTGAAAAAATCCATATATCCCGATTAACTCATGTTTACGCTTCGTCTGTTGTATTTATATCAATAATTAAATTCTAGATTGTATGGCTTTATTGATAAAAATGAATTACTAATATTTTTAATACGATTTCCAATATTTCATTCTGTCTGGTATTTACATGCATCGAAACAAGATATTTTTAAAGATTATTTGTCTAGATAAAAGGGGGTTGTATAGTCTTTGTTTTTTCAAGCGTATACATATATGTTAGTTTTAACCTCATAACTAGGTCTGCAACGAATATCTACATTAGCAACATCTACACATAAAAATGGGTGTCTTAGAGATGCGAGAGTTGACATAATTATTTAATATTAGAACATTAATAATTTATTCTGTATTATTATTATTATTATTTTTATACTAAGAAACGTTTTACGTTTTACGTTTCGCGTTTCACGTTTCGCGTTTCATGTTTCGCGTTTCACGTTTCATGTTTCATGTTCTTGTTCTTATTCGTACATGGGTGAGGTACAAAGACTATAATTATTGATAAGCATACAATCTAAAACATATTTCATTATATCATTTATAGTTCAAGATTAGAGGCACTCCATCTGAGGGGATAATCTAATTTACTATGCTACCTCCTGTAATGAATAACTATTTTTCGAGATATAACACATTAATTACTTACTTACTATATGATAGAAATAACAGTGTATCAGTCTAGTGTGTGTTTAACGAGAACAGCCTAATGCCCCGTATTCATACTGTTAACCCTTAAGGTAAGTGTTAGAGGTCCCTTCGCTGAGGGCCGCTTGAGTGCTGAGGAGCACCTTATTCAAAAGAGCATTTCATGGTAATTTCCTTGAGTGAAGGGGTGGGGGGGGGTTATACTCATACTGCTGACCGATTGTATTTAACCATCATTTTTTATATAAATGTGTTTTTTAGGTTATAGTTATACAAAGTGCTAGTAGCCGAACGGTGGTTGTCAAGCTGGCTGGTTGTTTATAATTAATATGAGTTCCAAACAAAATTTTACAGAGAGCATCTATTACAACTCTCTAATACTGAATCGATATCTTTTCAAAAATTCATTTTCTTCATAAAATTCAAAAGGATTTTTAAGATCGCGTATATATAGTTTTTAACCTCATAACTAGGTCTGTAACGATTCTACATTAGCAACATCTACACATAAAAATGGATGTCATAGAGATGCGAGAGCCGACATAATTATTTAATATTAGAACATTATTTATTCTGTATTATTATTATTATTATTATTATTATACTAAGAAACGTTTCACGTTTCATGTTCTTGTTATAATAATAATAATTATAACGTCTCTTTGCTTCTTTATCTAAATGAATACGCACATACTTTTTCGACACTCACAGAGCATACACCCGCCCTTAAGGTGAAGGTGATGTATGGGCTCTTACAGACGTCAATTTCAACTATGAAACGCATATTCGATTTGAGGGTAGAGTAAGCCCCCTTACTACTTAAAAGATTACTATGAATACGGCCATAACACAGGTAGTCGTACACCTCGTGTGACATCATCGGCAATGTAGTAATAGCTATACTCATTATAGGGTGTCTGTCTCAACATCGAGTGTGGCCGAGTGGTCTAAGGCATAGCGTTGCAACCAAGAGGACGCGTGTTCGATCCCCAGCTCGGAACGTAAAATATTATTTTTAAAATAAAATTAAAATTGAAAAAAAGTTGTGCGGGTTGACTATTCGACTGGGGATTGATTTCTCATGGTGTTGTATTTGTTGCCCATCCGACAGGCGATTACATACATATTTCTTCGATTGCATATGTTGCAGGCGTATTCGTTAAAGGAGCAGTCTCCTCATACATCTCTCTATCATAACTTGGATGTGACTCTCCGACGTTCGCGGTCAAGCTTATACAGCTCACAGACGTTTGCGATCAAGGTCGTGCAGCATGAAGGTGGAGGATGCAGAATACAGGTAGTGGGGGTATAGCAGTAGGAATATCGGGATAGCGGCGGGGGTATTAGTAGTAGGAATATCGGGGTAGCGGCGGGGGTATAGCAGCAGGAAAATCGGGGTAGCGGCGGGAGTGTAGTAGCAGCGGAATCGGGATAGCGGCGGGGGTATAGCAGCATGAATATCAGTGGTGGGGGTAAAAACATGGAGTTACAGGATTGAAATATTGCCTAGAGGGTTGAGGGCGCAGAACCATCCAAAAACATCTACTGTCGCATATTTGTTTACGCCCGTAGAGTTTATAGCATCCAATTCCTGCCGAGCTCGTTTAATAAGACTGTTTTTGACGGTAGAATTTCTACTTTTCACACTCCTTGTTCTTTTCACCATTCCAGCCGACTTTGCTTTTCGCCTAATGACGCGTCTGCGTTTTGGTGAAACGTCACCTGCTGCGGAAGAAGAAGAAGTGCTCTTCCTACCCATGCCGAGTTTAGTTTTAATTTTCATAGCGTTTGTCGTAAGCCACGCTGCAGTCTTTTCACCTAAACCGGCGTCCTTGGCCTTGACGCGACTCCAAGCTCTTTCTTGTAGTGTACGATCGGCTATGTGACGTTCTTTTAAATCCTTTGTGTTTGCGTATGCTATGTCGTGTTCTTTGCAAGCTTCGTCCAAACCGTTCACGCCGACGTCGCCTCTGCTCAAACGTTTGCCCAACTTTGTTCCGGGTCCGCAGAAACGATAGCCTGGTAAGTGTAATTCGAACGGGAGTTTGTTAATTAACGTGTTGACCAGTCCACGTCCGGTAACGAAATCCCTTGTGAGATAATGAACGATCATCTTTTATATTGCTCCTATGCAAAATCCTTTATAAATTGACCATGTCGGAAACTTGAACTATACCACATCTTTTTTGAGTATCCACGAGTAGTGACTCGTGTCGAAACCCAACCACTTGACGTACAATCTATTGCCTTGTGTTTTCAAGACTTTTTCCACTAAATAAACGTTGTGATTGGGCACTTTTTGTAATTCTTCCTCGTAGAATCCGCCCTTGATGGGCGTGTTGCTGGCATCGACCAGCTCATAAGTACGCGGGTTGGTGGTCAATTTTACTTTAGATACAGTAAAAATTTCCGTCGTCCAGTTGGGCAGGTAACCCTTGGCGAATAAATGTTTATGTTTACTGATGCGTACGCTATCTCCCACGTGTATTTTTTGTTGTCTTGGGTCTATTGTTTTTAAATTAGAGTATACGGTCGTCAATAATTTTTTTTTCATTTTTGTATTCACTTCTCTTGGCTTCATTCCGATCGTTCTGTGCTTGGTGTCGTTGTAGTCGGCGACAATGCCCGGCAACGCCGCCAACCATTTGTAGTTTCCCTCGATGCCGAAATGTTTCCACAGTCGCGTCTTCAGCGTGCGTATGAAGGGCTCGACAATGCTGCTTTTTAAATTGCTAAAAGACGAATAGTGATTTATTGAATACTTTTTCATTAAATTTTGAAAATTCACATTGTAAAATTCCGTTCCGTTGTCCGTCTGTAGATTTTTCGGCGGCTTTTTGAGTTTTTTCAAGATTTTCAACATTGCTTCGGCAACGTCTTTTCCTCGCTTGCTTTTCAACGGCAGAGCGTACGTGTAATTTGAGAACGCATCGATCACGGTGAGGATGTATTTGTGATTGTTTTTTACGCCGACGTACGGAATCATTTCGGCGAGATCGGCCTGATAGAGGTCGTGGAGACCCTCGACGATCACGCGTCTGCGTCGATAGTTCTTTCTCGCCGGCCTGTGCAACTCGTTGACGATTCTAATCTTTTCTGCAGTCTTTTGCGGTTTATTTTGAGCACGATCGCGTTTCATTGTTTTGGCGGAGTGTAAAATACAGGATTTAGTAGAAATTTTCTATGCTGTACTTTTGACAGCGACGTTTTTACAACGGGACTCTGCACTCTCTCCCTAACCACAGATGCTAATTTCAAGTTTGTGTTTGTTAATATAGGTTCCAATCTGCTGCTAGAGACGTTGGTAAAATATATTATACTAGACGGTTCCGATTCATCATCATCATCATCATCGTCATAGTAAGAGCGTTTAGTTGTTGGAAATCAATTGAAATAAGGCGTTCTCAAATTTCTATACGGAATGTTTATTATTTCATTGGAGACGTCGAGATAGTGTGTAGAATGTGTAAGTTGTGACACGTCGCCTTTTCTCTTCAACCGTTTTGCTTGGCTCGCGGCCGATCGCGGCGGCGATATTTTATAAAAACGACGAATTAACGTCGGCTCTCTCATCGACATCGACTCGTATCGAGTTTCCATAGGAAAACTCACAGATTGTTCTCGATAAGAGTCACTAATGTTATCATCATCATCATATTCACTTATTTTATCAATATTTTGCAACAATGATTCTCGTTGTGTATTATCGAGTTGTGTGTCATCATATTTTGTGTCATTATATTGTGTAGAAAAAAAAAAGAATTGCCAGTGTTTCTTTTTTTTGCTTTTTTCTTTTTCTTTTTCGTCGCTAGCAAATTACTAAACGATGCAAACTGTTTTTTTTTTGTACGATTCCGCTTCCGCCGTGCGTTTTCTTAGATTACTGTAAGCCGCTCTCACCTCCCTTTCTGCACTTATCAATTCTTTTGTAAGTGTTATGTCACTGTCATAGCTCGTCATTGAGAGAGAGAGAGAGAGACCGATCAATTTATCTAACGTAATAACGAGTATCGCAAGTATATTTCCACGCCTAGCTTCACTCTGTCTTTAAGTTTTAACGCTTTTTGTTCCGCACTAGCTGCAAATTTTATACTGTCACCGGCGCTGACCCTAATCATTTGCAGCGACTTGGTATACAATTTGTCGTTTATAAATATTTTCACATCCATTAGCGACGTTCTTATAGACAGTATTTCCATACCGTCAACCTCTACGCGGAAAACATAGTCGACAACTTCGTTCAAACGATAAAAATATTCGGTCGGTAACTTACCGCCTCGAACTGCGGGTATTAAATTAGTTTCTTGACCCGACAGATGAACCAACAATTTTCCAGGAAAGTACACAAAGTATTTGTTCAACAAGTTCAAGAACTCTTTATTTTCAAAATTATTAAATCGCGCATCTAAACTTTGCTTTAAAAAGTCCACATTAACAGCGTCTTGAAAGGCTGTTGCCATGCCGACGTTTGTCAGTCTTTTGTTATCGATGTCGAAATCATTATTTACAATTTTAAATCCGATAGGCATGGTGTGTGTGTGTGTGTGTATCTCACTCTCTTGTTAAAAATACACTGGTTAATTCGCGTCAAACTGCGTGCAATTTATTCAATAACGTTTGCCTCCCGCAGTTCTTCTATGATTGAAACTATTTCGTTGCAATGGGATGTATTTCCCGCTTGTTGAGATGCGTACAGCAATTTGAGTCTGTTTACCAGCTCGTTTAAATCGTTCCAGTACACGTACTCTTTCTTCTTGTTTCTGTTCAATTTCAAGAATATTCCCTCTCCACTCGTCGTTGCTGCTGCTTCTGAGGTTGCTGCTTCTGCGGTTGCTGCTTCTGTTTCTGATTCTGCAGCCTTGCTTTCATTTTTAAATAGAGGCATGATTATATTTTTGTACTTATAACCGACATTGCTTTTGATCTTGCCGTCCGATTTCAAATGAGCGCCGGTATATTTTAAAATTTTCTTGTACATGGACACATCTTCTTTCGTATACGATTCGGGGTTGGTCATAAAAATCAATTCATACAGACCCCGAGTGGCTTTTAATTTATAATCACCGATGACAAATTCGTCCGAGTCGTTGAGGAAAGACACTTCCTTATTCCCGATCATGTATTTTCCATCTATATATTTAACTCCGTAAACGACGTCCTTTTCCTTTGTAGGTTTCTCATTCAAATATATATCGCCGAGATGTTTTTTGGCGGCAGGCGTGCTAGAGGGTACAGGTGTTTGAAAATCAATTTTACGCTTTAAAGTCGGCGTCGATGTCGATGTTCTAGTCGGGGGTTTCCGTGGAGTTTCGTTTAACTCTCTCTTGAGACACGCTCGCTCTTCTTCTTCTTCCTTTTTCACACGTTCAATTAGCGTTTTAATGGGTTCAATCAACGGTTTTAATTGCGTCTCGACAGTTCTACTCTGTTCAAATGCACCAGATTTTATTTGACTATACTTGTTTCTAACAGACTTTATAGCGTTTCTCAATCGCCTTCTCACTGAAATTTCGTTTTTTCTATTCATCTCGCTGCTGCTACTGCTACTACAACAGCAGAGAGAGAGATGTCGGTGTAATAACTGAATAGAATATCACACAATTATATTTATACTGATCGTTTCACCGCTATGAATTTGTCGAAATTCACTCTGTAGCGGCCTGCGTTCAGGTCCGAATCTCTGTCGATTACGAAGAAATTATACTTGTTCGCAGTCCAACACTCTGAGCAGAGACTTTTAAACTCTTGAAACGTCATATTCGTATTCACATAGTCGTCGTACACATGGTGCAAGTTCATGTCGTCTTGCTTGAAAAGCACAATGAAATTAGCATTGTCCCTGACCAACTGTTTAGGTATTCTACTATACGACTGACAAAGGTAAAAACTATCGTCGCTGGCGTGTCGTCCCATGCTGAAATATTCGCAAATGTTACTTTGACTTTCGCATGCTACGTCGTCGAAAATAAAAATTGAATTCGGTTTTGCCTCGTTCGGGCGCATGATTGTTTCGTTGTCGGTGAATGTGTGATAGCCCAATCCACCGACGCCGTTTAAAATCTCTGCAAGCAGGCGATATTTTTCCTGTTGCAAAGACTTTGAATAGACATAGACGTTTTCAAATTTGAGCGCATTCTCATCAATCAGCAGAGAAACCATTACGTTGGTCTTGCCACAATTCGACGGGCCTACAATAATACACCTTACGGTGTAGGGAAGTAAAATCCCATGTTTTTTTACTTATTGAATTTTCACTTTTTTGATCTAAATTTACAATTTCTATTTTGATGGGTTGCTGTATCAATTTCATTTTGTTTTTTTTTCTTTTTTTTTTGATTAAGAATTCACTCTTTAGACACTTCACAAGGACAACTGAAGAAGGAATGGGAAAATGTTTTTTTATAGATATATAGAAAACATATTGTGTAACATTTGTTTTATTTTGCAAAAAATAGAAATATATTTGTAAATTAAACTATATTAGTAATTAGTAAAATAAATATAAACTAGTTTACCTACGCAAAACTTATTTGCATGTGGCAAAAACAGTTTTTTAAAGTCCAAGTGTTCTGGTATAGGCCTGAGGCGCCGGCGGCCCTTCGGGCCGCCCTTCTGCCTTTGTTTGCAACGTAAAACTTTTTTGCATGTGATTTTGCCATAGTTTTCAAAAATTGATGTGTTTTGATACAGGCCTGCGGCATCAAAAGTTATTTACATATAGAAAATATTTTTGCATGTAACTGCTATTGTTTTCAAAGATTGATGTTTTTGATACGGGCCTGCGGCGCCATAGGTTATTTGCATATATAAAGCTTTATTAGCATATTGTATATTTGCGATAGTTTTCAAAAGTTGGTGTGTTATGATACAGGCCGGCGGCGCCAGATGTGCGGCCCTTCGGGCCGCCAAACAGCAATTTTTTACACATGCAAAACTTTATTGAATTTTTGCAAAATTTTTCATAGATTGATGTGTTTTGATACAGGCCTACGGCATCAAAAATTATTTACATATAGAAAATATTTTTGCATGTGACTTTGCTATAGTTTTCAAAGATTGAATTGTTTTGATACGGGCCTGCGGCGCCAAAGGTTATTTGCATATACAAAGCTTTATTAGGATATTGTATATTTGCGATAGTTTTCAAAAGTTGGTGTGTTTTGATACAGGCCTGTGGCGCCAGATGTGCGGCCCTTCGGGCTGCCAAACAGCAATTTTTTGCATATGCGAAATTTTTAGAATTTTTGCAATAGTTTTCAAAGATGGATGTGTTTTGATTTAGGCCTGCGGCGCCAGATATACGGCCCTTCGGGCCGCCTCTCAACCATTTTTTGCAAATGCTAAACTTTTTTGCCCAATTGTGTGTTTGCAATAGTTTTCAAAGATTGATGTGTTTTGACACAGGCCTGCGGCGCAAGATATGCGGCCCTTCGGGCCGCCTGTCGGACATTATTTGCATAGAAACATTTTTTCATGTGTCTTTGCAATAGTTTCCAAATATTGATGTAGGTCTGCGGCGCCAAAAATGCAGCCCTTCATTATAATGAAGTCAGTATTTGGCCGCAATTTGAAATCTGACGCCATTTTATTTTTTTTGTGTCCTATGAAACTCTCAAATATCAATTTTCGAAAAGATCGGATAATTTTTACAAAAAAGTACATATAGCTGCCATTTTGAAAAAACTGACATTATTTTATTTTTTTGTGTCCTTTGAAACTCTCAAATATCAATTTTCAAAAGGATCGGATAATTTTTACAAAAAAGTACATATGGCCGCCCTTTTGAAAAATCTGACATCATTTTATTTTCTTGTGTCCTATGAAACTCTCAAATATCAATTTTCAAAAGGATCGGATGATTTTTACAACAGAGTACATATGGCGGTCATTTTGAAAAATCTGACGTCATTTTATTTTTTTGTGTGCTATGAAACTCTCAAATATCAATTTTCAGAAGGATCGGATGATTTTTACAAAACAGTTCATATGGCCGCCATTTTGAAAAATCTGACGTCATTTTATTTTTTTGTGTCCTATGAAACTCTCAAATATCAATTTTCAAAAGGATCGGATGATTTTTACGAAAGAGTACATGTGGCCGCCATTTTGAAAAATCTGACATCATTTTTTTTTTTTGTGTCCTATGAAACTCTCAAATATCAATTTTCAAAAGGATCGGATGATTCTTACAAAAAAGTACATGTGGCCGCCATTTTGAAAAATCTGACATCATTTTATTTTTTTGTGTCCTATGAAACTCTCAAATATCAATTTTCAAAAGGATCGGATCATTTTTACAACAGAGTACATATGGCGGCCATTTTGAAAAATCTGACGTCGTTTTATTTTTTTGTGTCCTATGAAACTCTCAAATATCAATTTTCAAAAGGATCGGATAATTTTTACAAAAAAGTACATGTGGCCGCCATTTTGAAAAATCTGACATCATTTTATTTTTTTGTGTCCTATGAAACTCTCAAATATCAATTTTCAAAAGGATCGGATCATTTTTACAACAGAGTACATATGGCGGCCATTTTGAAAAATCTGACGTCATTTTATATTTTTGTGTGCTATGAAACTCTCAAATATCAATTTTCAAATGGATCGGATGATTTTTACAAAACAGTTCATATGGCCGCCATTTTGAAAAATCTGAAGTCATTTTATCTTTTTGTGTCCTATGAAACTCTCAAATATCAATTTTCAAAAGGATCGGATGATTTTTACAAAAGAGTACATATGGCCGCCATTTTGAAAAATCTGACGTCATTTTATTTTTTTGTGTCCTATGAAACTCTCAAATATCAATTTTCAAAAGGATCGGATGATTTTTACAACAGAGTACATATGGCCGCCATTTTGAAAAATCTGACGTCATTTTATTTTTTTGTGTCCTATGAAACTCTCAAATATCAATTTTCAAAAGGATCGGATAATTTTTACAAAAAAGTACATGTGGCCGCCATTTTGACAAATCTGACGTCATTTTATTTTTTTGTGTCCTTTGAAACTTAAAAATATCATTTTTCAAAAGGATCGTATACTTTTTACAAAAAATTTCAAATGATCGCCATTTTAAAATCTGACGCAATTTTATTTTTTTGTGTCCTATAAAACTCTTGAATATAAATTTTCAAAAGGATCGGATAATTTTTGCAAAAGTACATAATCTGAGCCGGCCAAACCGTATTTCTTCAGCGAGGGCTCTGCCCCCTATGTAGACACGACGTGCTAATTTGGTGACAATACAATAGCAGTGTAATATTTCATACAGCCTTGTCGTTCGATACTACCAAGAAATTATTTTACATTTTGTTATAAAATAAACAGTGAATTTAGTAATAGACACTATAATATTATATAAAATATAAATTATTATAATCTGTCAAAATTAATACTGTTCATATATACAAAAAAATGGGCACTGCTGTCTCTAAACATTATGTGGGGCTCCAATTTAACCCCAATACATTAAAAACACCTAAAAAAATAAAAAATTTCGGTTTTTGTTAGGTTAAAAATATCATCTGACAGCGGAGCTTGGTTATAATTAATATAATATAGCGATTGTTCAGTTGAATCGTGGCTCCATAAATCGTATATAAAAGTTATAATTATATTATGTATGAATTATCGATCGCCATTGTAAAAATAGCTTTTGAAATTCAATAATCTGTCGAATTACGATTAAACACATAGATTTTAACGTTAAATTTTCATCTTTCACTGAAAAGTATATAGCTGTCAGATATCGCTTAAACTCAATAAACAATCTTTTGAACGAACATTTTATTCTTATATTCGCATTTTGTTTCAAGAAATGACAGTTCAAGTAGTGATAATCTATGGACATTCCGTTTATTTGCATCTTCGTCTGACTCTAACACATATTGTAACATAACTAACGTATGTCACGAATTTATTTTAAAATAATTATTTATTCATATATCTGAAAATACTTGTTCATCTCAAGAATCACACTTATTATTTCAAGAATACAATTTTGATTCAATATTTATAACTAATTATTAAATTAATCAAGTTAAATAATTGGACCTTTCTTTGACATTGGCCAATACGTTTCATTTGTCAAAAATGCATTTAGAATTTTGTTAAAATATAATATTCGAGAGAGTTCTATTTTAAATTTCAAGGAGTCAAGACATAAATGTAATATTCTTGTTAATAATATTCTTTTTAACAAATTTTTTTCTCAACGGCGAGCTTAAATTGCGGCGAGGCATTGGCCCAATATTTCCGCAATTTAATAAGTTTTCACCGCAAGAGAACAGTAATTTTTTTTTTATATTAACACCAAGTTTATAAAGTTTCGATTAATTAAGACGTATTGGCCAGCAAGCAAATTCACCCGGTGAAGGGAGAAAGTTTTTCAAGTGTCGGAATTTATTCAAAATAAATATACATTTTTTAGAATCTTCCGTCGTCTAAATTCTTTACTGTTGAATTTGATTCTGTTCTCTGGAAATTATTTTAACGGCGCTGTCCAGAGAGACAGTATCGTTACATAATTTGGTAGCAGAGCGTAGTTAAAACATAATGGATAAAGATCGCCAAAATCTAACAAGAAATGAAACAAGAAGACGTGAAGATTCGAGGATTGAAACACCATCACTTGAATTAATTTCAACAATAGCTGAGCCGATAACAACATCAGGTTCAACTGTAGTCTATCCGTCAATTCCGCAAGAATTTCAAGCTGGAGTTTTTACTCTTCAAGCTGGAGTTTTTACTCAATCAAATTCTAATATAGCGCAAACCACTACAACATCAATAACTCAAAGGCCAATTACGTCAGCTCAAACAAATACATATCCTGGCATAAATGATGTACCGGAAAGGGTTTCACCGTTAGCGAGGGCAGCAGCTACGCAAATAAGAATGACTGCAGATCTCATGGATCAAGTTAGTACCTTGACTGAGCTAACGGGTCGATAGGCAGGCGATTCTTCAATTTGTAATTTCAAGATCGACGCTAGAGATATAACAAATAACATTCCAAACTGTACCGGCGATGATCCCGTCAAATTAGTCGAATTTATTCAGGAAGTACAGGCTGTAGTAGATTTGCGATTAACTTCGGAGCGTACATTATTAAAGTCGTTACTGAGTAAAGTTCACGATGACTTGAGGTCCTGGTGAGCTTCAGCAGTTTTAGAGTTTCGAAACTGGGACGAATTAAAATCATCTTTAATTTTGAATTTTATGTCACCAGTAACGAAACAGCAATTAACTAACACATTGGTAAGAAGACCGCAAAGACCGGATGAGTCGTTTAAAAATTTTATTCGAGACATCCTTGCTAAGGCATCAGCGTTGAAAGCTAACATGAATAACTCTGAGTTAATTTTGCAAATTTGGGCCAACGCCAACTACTATACCTTACTGAACTTGAAGGGAAAATCGTTTCCAACAACAATCGAAGAACTCAAATCACTATCACGAGAAATTGAAGAAACGCAAGCTCTTCTACAAGCGGCCCAGTCTCGTGAAGCATCTGCATCAAGCAACCTACAAAATAAATCAAATTTTAAACCTTTCAAAAATTCAAAAAACTAATTCCATCCAGGAGAAACCATTTACTACATCCTCCATCGGTTATCAAACTATCCCTCCTGGACGAGAAAAATCATAAAAATTTAACCTTACCTTTTATAGACATATCCATCAATAAGAAATCCTTTCGCTGTCTCGTCGACACTGGAGCTTCAGCAAACTTCGTTCACCCATCCATCATCAAAGAACTGAAATCATTTAAGAAAATGAAGCTCATCAAATTTCATTCTCAAGCCAAGATCGCCGACGGACGAAACCCTGCAAATAAGAAAAGCCGCAAGTTTTATTATTAAAATTAAATCACTTACCTGGAGACTTACCTTTCTCATTGTTCCGGAACTCTCTTACCCCATTATCCTTGGAAATACTAGTCTTCGCCACATGCAAGCACTTATTGATTTTAATTTCAACCGCATTAAATTTCCATTTAAAAATACCACTGTTCCTATACTGTTCGATTCCGTTAAAAATAATTCCGTCTCACTCCTTTTGGAGCAGCCGCTTATACGTACGTCTGAACAAGAAAAGAGGTTACAACAATTAATGGACAATTATCAAGATGTACTTACCGAAGATATTGGTCATACAGACCGTTACACACTCGATATTCGCCTGAAGGATAAGACACCTATTCGAAAGGCACCGTATTCTCTAACGCCATGTAAAGCTACGATGATGCAAGAACATGTGAAGAAACTAATAGATAAGGGCATCATCGAAAAATGTATCAGTCCTTATGCCTCACCTGCGTTTCTAATAATGAAGAAAGACGGTTCACCAAGATTATGCGTAGATTACAGACGTTTGAACAAAAATATTATTTTCGATGCTTTCCCGTCACCAAAGATGGAAGACGTTTTCATGACACTTCACGGCTCGACTGTGTTTTCGTCAATCGACCTGACAAGTGCTTTCTATCAGATACCGTTGTCAAATAAATCAAAAAACATTACAGCGTTTGTCACAACGCACGGACAGTACCGATTCACACATGTACCGTTTGGGTTGGCAGTATCACCTAGCGCACTGAACCGTATCATTACCGACCTATTTGGAGATCTCAGATATCAATTTGTATTGCCATACTTCGACGATCTACTGGTTTATAGCTCAAATATGAATGAACATCTTGAACATCTCCACGTCGTACTGGAACGATTACGTGAAGCTGGTCTAACGGCCAATCCAGCAAAATCTGTCTTCGCCATGGCACGTCTACGGTTTCTGGGAAACATCATCAGCAGTGATGGAGTCCATGTGGATCCGGAGAAACTCCAAGCCATTCAACGTCTAGATCCACCGAACAACATCAAGCAACTTAGATCATTTCTTGGTATGACATCTTTCTTTTCTAAGTTCATCGCCGATTATGCGAAAATAGCTGCTCCACTCAATCATTTGAAACGGAAAGGCGTGAAGTTCAAGCTAGAAAATGAACAGTTATCGTCCTTTTGTCAACTGAAAGAAAAACTCGCATCTGCGCCGGTCCTTAAATTCCCGGATTTCAATCGAAAATTCATACTACGTACTGATGCCAGCGACATGGCCATTGGGGCAGTGCTGTTGCAGGAGTATGAAGATGGGCTCCACCCAACTCAGTTCGCAAGTCGTAAGCTACTTCCGCCGGAGCAACGATACACTACCTATGAGAAGGAAGCATTAGGCATGGTCTTCGGACTT
>CM077528.1:731898-759200 GCA_039654895.1 Mongoloraphidia duomilia
GCATCTACATTGCCAAAGTTCATTTCGCCGACATTTAACACTTCTTGGAAGCGTAACCAATTGACTTCTTTTATTATCCACTTCGGGGAGCGTCTTTCATCCACATGGAATGAAAGAAGCCGACAAATGATTGGGAAATGGTCACTGCTACTGTTCACGCCGTATTTTGAATTTAGTTATATTTTGTTTTAAAATGTTGATATTGTCACGTGATTGCGTCGAGAAATCTAACTAGTTTAGATACTTGTACAGACAGTACAAATTGAGTAGTCTAAGTTGAACATTGTTTTTTGTGTACTCGCCATTTTGGGCAATTTGGAATGGTATCAAATGTTTTCGTTCAGTGTGTGAAATTAAATCTTTGTGAATAACTTCGACCACGTCGCCGAGAATTCTTTTTCCTTGTATTTCCTATCCTATCTTCGAAGCGACAGCGATCGGAGCGAACGAGAATATTCAATCATCAATAAGGTAAGATTCAAAGTTTAAAATAGTAATAAATACAGTCCACTCAAAATTTGCGATAACATTTTTGGTCCTTACGACCCGGATTGGATTGAAGCATTTGATATCAAACCATAAATTAATTTTGCATATTGCGTAGTATTTTAGTAACCACGTTTTTTCGTTTTGTTTCTTCGTGTTTAGTTTAAAGTTCCCTATTCCTTACCTAGTGGCGCTGTTGTAGTAGTTGGTGTTGTCAAATTTCGAATTTGCGCATGCACGCAGTTCCAATCAGCGGTGTATAGTGGTAAATTTCCGAACTAGCTTTGTTTACTGTGCGCATGTACTCGCGATCTATAGTGGTAAATTTCTGAACTAGCTTTGTTTACTGTGCGCATGTAATCGCGATCTATAGTGGTAAATTTCCGAACTAGCTTTGTTTACTGTGCGCATGTACTCGCGATTTATAGTGGTAAATTGTTGAACTAGTTTTGTTTACGTAAATCTGTCAAAAGTATTCAATTGTGTTTGATTTGATTTTTAACAAGTTTTGTTTATAGAAATAGTAAAATGCCTAAATCGCAATTGGAATTAAAACAGGATCGGTTGATAGCTAAACGCGAAAACTTATTTCCTCGTATACAATTGTGTTTTGACGCCGGTAAAGCAGTCAAATTAGACCCAAATAATGCCACTAAATTGGAAAATTTCAAAATCCGTTATCAAACATTTAGTCGAACTACCGGAGAGTATCGGAATCTTATACAAGAGATGGTAATGGTTAAACAAGAACTAAACCCGGATGAACCCCCCAGTTACCAAATGATGGACACATTTGAAGACTTATGTGACAACATTGAATACTTAGCTATTGAACTTATTAAACCCCCTAACATTCCAGAAAACATTATTAGTAGTAATAAAAGTCCTCGGATTCAAATGCCGAAAATGGAATTGATGAAATTTGATGGTGAAGATTTAACATTATGGCCGTTATTTTATGAAAATTTCAAACAATTTGTTCATGTGATACCTGAGATTTCCAAAGCCGAAAAATTACAATATTTGTTAGGTAGTTTAACAGGCAAAGCGTTAAAAATTTGTAATGCGATAGAAGCGATACCGAATAATTATGGAGTTATTTGGAAACAATTAAAATTAATGATTTATAATATACCATAAAATGATAAAAAGACAATAAAAGACGCGACTGCTTGACAAGAATATTTATTTCAGACTGTGAAAATATTATCAACAACTTTTATATATTTCGTTACCTAAGATGCATAATAATTACAACAAACAAAATAATAATTTTCGCCCAAACATTTTAACACCCCCACATGGGCGAATAATAAGAACTTTAAATTCTATAAAAATACTAAGCCTATATTTCTTATAAAATTTTGAAACTTAGGTGCAAAAAGTCCCTTTGTTAGCATATCAGCTATCATTTTCTCTGTCGGAACGTACTCGATCTTGATTTCGCCGCTATCAACTTTCTCCCTGATAAAATGATGCCGCGTATCAATATGTTTCGTCCGGGGTCTGTAACCGCTGTTCTTTGACAAATCGATTGCTCCTTTGTTGTCGTTGAAAATGACAGTTGCCGATGAAACCATGGATGGTTCTAGATCTTTGGCCAGTGCTCGTAACCAAAGCGCCTCCTGGCACGTAGCTGATAGTGCCATGTACTCGGCCTCTGTTGTCGAGAGTGCAACTGAACCTTGTCTTTTGCTTTGCCATACGATTGGAGCTCCCTGCAACATAAAAATGCTACCTGTGATGGAGCGTCGAGTATCGCTGTCGTTGGCCCAATCTGCGTCACAATAGCCGAAACAGCCATCGAACTCGATTGTTGATTTACGACTAAACTCGAGTTTTGCGCCCAATGTGCCTTTGAGGTATCTGAAGACACGCTTTACTGCCAACCAGTGTCCTTTTCCGGGGTTCTGCATGTATCGACTGACGGAACCGACTGCGTAAGAAATATCTGGTCTCGTACCTTGACTGGCATACAAAAGACTCCCTACTGCTTCTCGGGACGGGATTTTGTTCATCTCACGAATCTCCTCCGATGTTTTTGGTTCCATGTCATTACATAATTTATTATTAGGATCGAAGGGTGTTGAGACTGGATTACAATCGTTCATGCCGAATTTTTGTAATACTTTCTGAATATACGTGTTCTGATCCAGCCAAATTTTACCTTCTTTACGATTTCTCGTAATTGCCATTCCTAGTAAATATTTTGCTTCTCCAAGATCTTTCATGTTAAACATTTGTGACAGTTTGTTTTTCAGAGAAAATTTTTCTTTCTCGTCGTTGGCCAGAATAAGCAGATCATCAACATAGACGGCGACGATCACAATACCATTTTTGTTCCGCTTGAAATATACACAGGGGTCGGCTTGTGACCTGGAGAATCCTATGCTCGTCAATGTTTCGTGAAGTTTCTTGTTCCATGCTCGACCGCTCTGTTTTAGTCCATACATGGATTTTTGGAGTCGCCATACTTTTTCTTCTTCGGGTTTCATGAGTTCCTTCGGTGGTTTTACGTAGATTTCCTCTTCAATATTTCCGTGCAGGTAAGCTGCTGTCACGTCCATTTGGTCCATATGAAAATCATGCTTCGCTGCTAAAGCGCACAAGAATCTAATCGATGTGTATCGTACCACCGGAGAATACGTTTCACTATAATCGATACCTTCCACTTGTCCACAGCCTCTGACAACAAGCCTTGCTTTATAGCGTTGAGTTTGTCCAGTCGAGTCTCGTTTTATCTTGAACACCCACTTCGTGTCAAGTGCTCGCTTGTTCTTTGGTAAATCGACTAGTGTCCAGGTATCGTTCTTTACAAGTGAATCGTGTTCCTCTTTCATAGCCTTTATCCATTTCGCGCTGTCAGACGAATCAAGAGCTTCTTCTACACTTTCCGGATCCGTTACATCGCTGCTCAGGGTAAGGTAAGTTACAAAATCGTCCTTGATGGCTGATTTACGAATTCGTGTAGATCTGCGGAGAGTTACAGGTTCGATGATCGGCTCTGTCTGTGCAGATTTTTCGAGATTTTCGGAATCAGTCTCGTCCTGTAAAGTGTCATTTTCGTCGAATTGAAAAATATCAGAATTCCCGTTATTTACCTCTTTGTAGTTTTCCAGAAAAACGACGTCACGACTTTTCGTAATTTCCTTCGTATCAGGATCTATGAGTCGATAACCTTTTGATTCTTCGCAGTATCCCATGAACAAAAGTTTCTTCCCTTTGGGGTCCAATTTTAGTCGTAACTCTTTCGGGACATGGGCATACGCGATGCAGCCGAAAACTCTTAAATGCGTTAAGCTCGGTGTTGATCCTGACCACAATTCTTCTGGCATTTTCCCTCCGATGCTAGAATTCGGTGATCTGTTCGCTAAGTAAGCAGCAGTTGCTACCGCTTCAGCCCAGTAAATCTTCGGAAGTTCGGCTTCGAACATCATACTTCTCGCCCTCTCGATGAGTGTCCTGTTTTCCCGTTCGGCTACGCCGTTCTGCTGCGGGGTATACCTCATCGTAAATTGATGTTTTATGCCAGACTCTTTCATGTACTTCTCGAGTTCTTTACTTATGTATTCTCCTCCATTGTCACTTCTGAGAATCTTCACCTTTTTTTCAGTTTGATTTTCGATCAAGGTTTTAAATTCAATGAAGGTTTCTGTAACTTGACTTTTCTCTTTTAAGAAAAACACAAAAGTTTTTCTGCTGTAATCATCAATAATTGTAAGAAAGTACCTTGACCCGCCGATCGATGTATTTTCCATGGGGCCGCAGAGGTCAGAATGTAGTAGTTGTAGAATCTCTCTGGAACGTGTTTAGTTATGTGGAAAAGGCAGTCGATGCTGTTTTCCCTTTATGCAGGAAACACATGGCGGCGTTTCCGTACTATCAATTCGTATTTCAGTTGCGGGATTCTTGCTGAGCGCTATTACACTCTTATAATTTAAGTGTCCGAGGCGCTTATGCCATATCTCTGCGTTTTCAGTTTTTGTAGCAAAATAAACTTTTTCTTTTGGTGTGTCCAGTTTGTAGATTCCATTTTCTTCTAACATTGTCGCGAATCGAGTTCCATCGTCATTGCTTATGTAACTGTCCCCCGGCGTAAATATAACAGAAAATCCTTTATTTACTATTTTACTGACTGATAGTAAATTTGCGGCACTCTTTGGGGCATACAGCACGTCCTTAGCTACAACTTTGTCTATACCGTCTTTCATCATCACGGGGATTTTCACGTTACCAATCGCCTTGACTGAAATAGCATCATTGTTTGCTACGATGATATCGATGTTCTCGCAATCCTTGTGATTCTGCAAGTTTACTTTTTCGTTAGTTAAATGAGTGGATGAGCATGAATCTACATACCAGTTTCCATTGCTGACTTTTGAGGAAGACAGAAGTGCGACAAACGCTTTTTCATTTTTCGAAGTATTTGGCTTCTGTTCTGTCTTTTGAGAATATCCTCCTGAGTTCTTTTTCTTGGATCGACATACATTTGCGTAGTGTCCATATTTATTACAGTTGAAACAACGTGGCCCTTTGTTCTTATCCTTTGCAAAGAACGCCGTCTGATTATTCGTAATTTTACCAGCTTTCGAATCTTTGACGTCTTGTAATAATTTTGTTTTGATAGAGTCTGCGGTAATCGGCATTCCAGAGCTCTCGATACCCATTATCATAGGTTTATACTCATCTGGTAAACCTGCCAGCATTAAAGTACCAAGCCATTCGTCGGGTACGTTGAAATCGAGACCATTTAATTTATGAGCTGTGATCATTATTTCATTGACGTATTCCTCGACAGAATTAAATTTTTCAAGTTGTGCTGTAACTAGATTGTGAAGCAAGCTTACTTTTCTGGTGAGTCCTGAATCTTCGAACGCTGCTTGAAGTTTTTGCCACACGTCTTTGGCCGTACTTGCCGATTGAATGTGTGAATAGTTTATCGGATCCACGCATAGAATTAATTTGGATTTTGCCTTTGCCATTTTTCGAGTATCCTCGTCTGTGCCTACGATGCACTCCCACATGTCCTCGTGCTCGAGATATGCTTGCATGGCAAATTTCCATGTCGGATAATTCTCGCGTCCTTTTAATTTATCAATTAATGGTATTCCAGTTGAAGCCATCTTGGTTGCAAATTTTTTTTTTTTTTTTTATTATTATTTTTTATTATTTGCTTATAACCAGTAAATAATTAAATTAAACTCGGGTGACTGGGCCCATAACCAATTAAAATTAATGATTTATAATATACCATAAAATGATAAAAAGACAATAAAAGACGCGACTGCTTGACAAGAATATTTATTTCAGACTGTGAAAATATTATCAACAACTTTTATATATTTCGTTACCTAAGATGCATAATAATTACAACAAACAAAATAATAATTTTCGCCCAAACATTTTAACAGAAACTACTAGAGGATACCTATCAGGATAAGAAGTTTTTATCGAGCTTGTACCTAGATCGTTTGTTAAGTTTTCGTAATTCACCGAATAGTAACACCAATAGTTTACAAAATTTCCTAGAAAAATTCGATACTAATGTCACAGCCTTGAAGCGTTTAAAGTTAGATAATTTAGATGACTATATGTTAACGTACATTGCAATGTCAAAGTTACCCCAAGAAACCGTAAGTGCTTTTGAACTGATTCGTACTAGCCAAGATTTACCGACCTACGAAGAATTGATGCAATTTGTCCGTCGTCAAAGTAAAGTAGCGATTAAAACCGAAAAACCACGGACAAGTCAAAATAGAACCTTTGTTCTAAGTAATGATGGAAATTGTATCGCGTGCCATAAAGGTGTCCATCTATTGAAAGATTGCCAACCTTTTAAGGATAGTTCACACGAACAAAAATTTAAGTTAATTAAAGAGAATCGTTTATGTCTCAATTGTTTTTCTAGCAAGCACAAAGTTGCTTCGTGTCCATCTAAATTCACTTGTCTTAAATGCAAATCGAAACACCATAATTTGCTGCATCGAAATGATACATCTAGTAATAGCAATAATTCGAATGTAACAGTCAGTGCTAACTCTAGTGTTAGCCAACTGAATAGAACAGCTCATACCGCGAATACCAATACCCAGACCAATTTATGTACTAAAATTCACTCGGTTGAAGCTAATAAGCCTCCTGTAGTGCTACTTAGTACAGCACTGGTCAGAATTGTAGACAAATGGAACAAAATACAAACCCTTCGTTTTTTAATTGATAGCGGTTCAATGTCCAATCTGTTAACATTAGAATCGTGCAAAAAATTAGGTTTATCTTACTCCAAAGTAACGTCGAACGTTATAGGTATCGGCGGTACAGTGAAACCTATTAAAGGTCGAACTAATTTGATTATTCATTCAAATATTAATCCGAATATTAAATTTCCAATTGAGGTTTTAGTTATAGACCAAGTGACCAATTTACTACCAGACGTCCAAATAGATACAGATTCTTTGAAGCATTTAAAACATTTACCGGAATATTAGGCGCTTCACTTTTCGCTGAAATTTTAGTCACATAAAGTTTGTGGAACGAGCAGTACCCCTACCGCAGTTCAAACTGCATTAGGTTATTTAGTTATAGGTCCGGCACCCCCCATTGAAAACAACCAAACCTACAGTACATTTTTGTTAACATTAGAGTCGTTAGTTGAAAGACTATGGGAACTTGAAGACTGTACCCCACCCGTTTCAACAAAGGAGGATCTTCTTTGCGAAGATCTGTTCGCTAAGTCGGTTAGTCGAGATATCAACGGTCGGTATACAGTAGGCTTACCCTTTAAAGTAGATCCATCTCAGTTAGGAAATTCGTACACATTAGCTGAACGTCGTTTGCTTTCTGTAGAAAGACGTTTACAAAAAACCCCCGATCTTCGAGAAACCTATATTTCGATAATAAAAGATTATTTAGATCAAGGTCATATGACGTTAGTGCCAAAAGAACAAATAGAAGTTCCCGCTTATTACAGTCCCCACCATTGTATTTTTAAAGCTTCCTCAATTAGTACCCCATGTCGAATTGTTTTCGATTGTAGTATGAAAACCGATAATGGAATATCGTTGAATGATATTTTATACACGGGACCCAAATTACAAAATAACGTTTTCACAATTTTATTAAACTTTCGATTACATAGTATTGCTCTAAGTGCCGACGTTAAACAGATGTATAGACAAATTAACGTCATAGAAGCACACCGACCATATCAACGGATTTTGTGGAGATTTGACTCGAATGATCCCATTTCGGTTTACCACTTAAATACGGTAACCTTCAGTACGAAATCATCCCCCTTTTTAAGTTTACGTACAGTGAAACAATTAGCCCAAGATGAATCGCATTCATACCCACAAGCAACCGCGCATGTAGAGCGCAGCATGTATATGGACGACTTGATTTGTAGTTTACCTAACGTCCAGGAGGCCTTTGTTGTCCATTCCCAACTAGTTAATTTGTTTTTGTCCGGCGGATTTCAAATGGTCAAATGGATATCGAATTCCACAGATTTAATGTCAAAAATACCGGGTAATTTAAAACTCCCACCAACCATTGAATTTGATAAAAATACGTTGAAAATACTTGGTTTACAGTGGAACCCCACTACTGACAAATTTAGTTTTAAAGTAAATTTTCAAGCGACACCCTGTACGAAACGGAATATGTTGTCAATAGTGGCACGTACTTTTGATCCTTGTGGCTTTGTAGCACCAATCACTCTATTTGTAAAGCTATTAATAAAGAAACTTTGGGAGCTCAAATTAGACTGGGACCAACCCGCTCCTCAAGAAGTCGAGAACTTGTGGATCAAATTCCAAAATGAATTTGAGATACTAAATCAGATAGAAATTCCCCGTCATTTGTCGGTTTTCGAAAAAATATCCCTAAATCTTGTTGGGTTTTGTGATGCCAGTTCCGTCGGTTACGCTTGTGTAATTTATGCTCGTACCGTAGATCCGTTCGGTCACGTTACAGCGACATTCCTCTGTGCGCAATCCAAAGTCGCGCCTACGTCGAAAGTAACTTTACCGCGCTTAGAATTATGCGCCGCCGCATTGTTGTCGAAATTGATAGCCCACGTTAAAGAGACGTATTCGCCCATGAAAAATATCGACCAAATTTTCGCTTTGTCGGATTCAATGATCACGTTGAATTGGATTCATTCGTCCCCTAGAAAATGGAAAACCTTCGTTTCCAATCGAGTTGTTAAAATACAAAATTGTTTACCGCCCTCCCATTGGTATTTTGTTCCTGGTAAACAAAACATTTCCGATTGCGCTTCCAGAGGCTGTACCCCCTCTACGCTAATCAAAAATTCGTCGTGGCTTTCTGGACCATCCTGGTTGCTTTCTCCCCCTTCCCAATGGCCAACTCGGTCATTTAGTGAAAATCTTACCGAAGATATAGAAACAGAAATGCTAGTCAATTTGGTTTCCAAAGAAATAATTTCCCCCCTATATACGTTAATAGAATATTTTTCGTCATGGACCAAGCTTCTTAATGCTACCGTTTATGTATTAAGGTTCGCTAAACTCTTACCTCGCAATGACCGTATTGTAACATCCGACTTAGAAAAGGCTGAAATTATGTTAATTCAAGCCGTTCAGCAAAAACACTTTCGCAACGAATATAGTGTCATTTATGAAAACAAAATAGTTCAATCGCATTTGCGTCGTCTTAACCCTTTTATCCAAGATAAAATCATTCGAATCGGTGGAAGATTATCTAATTCCAGTGTTAGTTTTGACCAAAAACACCCAATTTTATTGCCAAAATCCGACCCTTTTGTAAAACTACTTGTCGATTATCATCACAAAAAATATTGCCATACTGGCGCGAATTTATTACAATCGTTATTACAACAAAATTATTGGATTCTCTCAGCACGAGAAATAATTCGTCAACGTATATGGAAATGTAACCATTGTTTTAGATTACATCCAAAACCTAGTTACCCTAAGATGTCCGATTTACCATTAGAGCGCGTTACTAAATCAAAAGCATTTTGTTCAACCGGTGTTGATTTAAAAGGCATACGTCTGTCTATTTATTTGTCTAGCGACCAAAGCTGGAATTGGCTGCGGATTTACATACATACATACATACATAATTTTATTGTACAAGCGACACATAGTGCCATACATAGTCACAAATTAATCTCCACCGAGTCTTTTCTCGCCGCCTTGAAACGGTTTCTATCTCGCCGCGGTAATTGCTCTACGCTATTTTCCGATTGCGGCACCAATTTTATAGGCGCAAAGCGTCAGTTAGATGAAATTTACCAATTTACTATGTCCCGTGAATATAAAGAAGCCTTTCAACGAGAATTAAATGTTCACAAAATTAACTGGAAGTTTAATGTCCCAAGTGCCCCTCACTTCGGTGGGATATGGGAAGCCAATATAAAGAGCGTTAAATCGCATTTAGTTAAAGTTGTGGGAAATCAAATTTTAACCTATGAGGAATTTAGTACCGTCCTAACACAAATTGAAGCCTTGCTTAATTCACGACCCCTAGGTTGTCTTAGTAACGATCCCCATGACCCTGTTGCTTTGACACCCGCCCATTTTCTTTATGGATCCCCTTTAAGTTCATTTCCGGCAGAGGATCTATCGACCGAACCTCAAAATCGATTGGGTCGTTATAAATTGTTGGACTCCATGGTTCAACATTACTGGAAGCGTTGGCATTCAGAATACCTCTCAACCCTTCAGGTGAGACAAAAATGGTGTTCTGACAGTAATCCTGCTAGAATAGGAATGATCGTCCTTATAATTCAAAACAATATTCCCCCACTTCAATGGCCATTAGCCATAATTGAGAAATTACATCCAGGTAAGGATGGAGTAGTTCGTGTAGCGTCCGTAAAGACAAAACACAATTCGTACTTACGACCGATTGTGAAGCTGTGCCCACTTCCCAATCAATAATAAAAAAAAAAGAAGTGAATTCTGCCCGTCTTAGAGTTAGTTTCTTTTGAATATTTTTGGGTAGAATTACGTAAACATTAATTTTGTGTTTGTGTATTTTGATTTAGTTTAATTTAGTATTTTGTTTCGCTGAATTACATTCATTTGGCGGGGCCAGGATGTTCACGCCGTATTTTGAATTTAGTTATATTTTGTTTTAAAATGTTGATATTGTCACGTGATTGCGTCGAGAAATCTAACTAGTTTAGATACGCGTACAGACAGTACAAATTGAGTAGTCTAAGTTGAACATTGTTTTTTGTGTACTCGCCATTTTGGGCAATTTGGAATGGTATCAAATGTTTTCGTTCAGTGTGTGAAATTAAATCTTTGTGAATAACTTCGACCACGTCGCCGAGAATTCTTTTTCCTTGTATTTCCTATCCTATTTTTCGAAGCGACAGCGATCGGAGCGAACGAGAATATTCAATCATCAATAAGGTAAGATTCAAAGTTTAAAATAGTAATAAATACAGTCCACTCAAAATTTGCGATAACAGCTACAAAGATCGGCATTCACTTCCCATTCACAGGATGGGGCGATAGAAGAACAGCAGAGAGTAAGATCTATAGCGGAAAATGTCCCATTAGCAGCCGAGAAATGTGTATTGGAACCTGTGTTCAATACAACCAAGTTTTGATTCAGAATCAACGTCTCCATTAGTCTTCCACGAGCATCCACACGATTAGAACCCCAAGTGGGATTATGGGCATTAAAATCCCCCATGATGATAAAGGGGCGTGGAAGCTGATCTATAACAGATGCAATGGTTGCAAGTGTCGGTTGTTCTGTTGGAGGAATGTATATTGAACACAAAGTTACCGGATTCGGCGCATATAGTCTGACAGCGATGACCTGCAAGTCAGATTGTAATGGGACACTTTCGGAAAACACATTATTTCGGACTAAAACTGCCACTCCGCCACTGGCACGTTCAACGAATGGTTTATCTTTACGATAAATCGTAAAACCACGAAGAATTGGAGTGTATGTGTCTTTCAAATGTGTTTCCTGTAAACTAATAGCCGTAGCATTATGGTCGTTAAGGAGGAGTTTTAATTCACTGAAATGAATATGAAAACCGTTCATGTTCCACTGTAAGAAATTGAATGTGATAATTAGTAAAAATGGAGCTACCTCGTTTTTTTCCTCGCTGCATCAGACCGATGATGGGGAGGTCTGCTAATATCTTCGTCCATAGCAGAGTCTGCACTGCTGCTATGGTCGACGCGAGTACGTGTAATAGTCATTTTATGACTATTATCCCGGTTCAAGATAATCTTAGTTTTCTTTACCGGAGATATAGTTATATTTTTTTCAACTTGAGATTTTACCGGTGATGTTGGTTTTTTAACCGGAGATCTCGATCTATTATCTGGACTTTTTTTGTTCTTATTCTTATTGGTTTTTTTGGCAACGACTTTAGAAATTGATTGGGAAACTTCGGTTTGCGTAGACATGTCACATGTCTGTGTTGACATGTCTACCTTGACGACAGGAACGGCAGCAATGGTTGCAAAAGAACGCGTAAATGAAGGAACAGATTCTCTATACTTGCGCTTGGCCTCTGCAAAAGAAATTTTTTCAGTTGTTCTTATTTCCTGGATCTTGAACTCCACTTTGTATTGTGGACATTCTCTAGATCTTGCAGAGTGGGTTCCGTCGCAATTAACGCAGTGAGATACCCTTTTGCACGGAATATCCTCATGCAAAGGTTGACCGCAATTGTCACAGAGACTGGCAAAGCTACAGTTGTTCTGTGAATGTCCAAACTTTTGACATTTATAGCAACGCAAAGGAGATGGTATATATTGACGAACTTTCAGAGAATAGAATGCTGCTTTAATTAATGGCGGAGGCTGCGGTGTACAGAACGTAAGAATATGAGACGGTGTAGGTACTAGTTGACCGTCTCTACGTGCGTGGATTCTGTATACGTCTGTAACACCTTGGTCTTTAAGTTCCTCTTTTATTGTTTCAACTGTGCAATTAAGAAGATCGAAACAATAAATAATGCCTTTTGAAAAGTTCAGCTGCTTATGCAGTTCTACCTTTACAGGAACGTCTGTGGACATATCTACACCTTTTATCTTTTTGCATGCCAATACCTTTTCAGCTTGATGCTGGGAAGATGTTTCAATTAATAAAGATCCATCACGCAACTTTTTTATACTTGGAAAAGTTCCAAACAAGCCATCAAGATGTTTATTAATGTAAAAAGGACTGTCACCAATGAAATTTCCATTATCTTTATTCATGATTAAATATTTGTTACATGGAGTTGCCGAGTCATTGCCAAATAACAAATTAAAACCTTCATCTTTACGCCCTCTCTTAGAGGGAGGGCTACTTAAAGGGGGAAAATTGCTCATAATAATTGTATTATATTCATCAACCGTGCTCCCCGCCCACCACGGAGCCCAACAAGGGGACGATGACCGCAAACCGGTACAGAGCGCCAGGGCTACACGGTGATATAGTCAGCTCAAGAGACGGCGCCACTCCATCCAAAGACACTGGCTCACCCCGCCGGAATACTAAATAAACACGACGTTAGCCGATTGACTAGACTGGGTTAGGTCTAGCCGCCCGTTTACAGCGAAGCGGAGGCCAAAGCAGTGTGTTGGTGCACCCAGGCGAACCTCAACTGCCAGGATCCTCTTTTCCGCCTTACGGGTCACCGCGCACGGCAAACACGCAGGTGTACTATTAGGGACTACTACAAACAAAGGACAGCAACAAAAGTGTACCCATTACGGAGGGACAAGACCGCTAACAACAACCAAAAAGAAGAGAGAAACGAAGAAGAAAAAAAAATTGCGACTGTCCTTCCTTCATAATAGTCCCTAAATGAATCACCCAGCCGGGTACACAACCGACTGGTGCGTGCTCGGGTTTCCCTGGGTTCGCCAATTCCCAAAGAACATTGTAATGCAATTGTGATACACAACGACATTCCAATGTTCCCCCTGGGGGCATACATTCTAAGAGGAAAACGGGATTTATAGGTTTTATTATTTCTTTAAAAAGTGCACTAATGATGTATGATAAGTTAATTTTTCAACAAAAATTACTAATTTATTTACCACTATACAAAATAAGCCAGGACCATTTGGAATTAATATTTTCATCTATTCATCTATTCGAGCGAAAGGTGGTTGGAATAATAATCCAACTGCCCGACAATTTACCGCAGCCTATAAGAGGCTATTGGTGAAGGCACAAATCCGAGAAGACGGCACAGGGAATTGCATACCTTTAGATGATATACCAATTTTAGTGGGGTCAAGTACATTGAAGTATATAAAATTCCAAATCGTATTGGCTTCCTACAAGAGGTTCAAGATGTCTCAAATGTGAGCTTGCAAACTATCTGGAGTGATTATGAATATATTATGAATAGCAATATTATTAGCACGTGTTCCTCTGAAATTGTTATTTATATTGCCGGTTTTGTAGTTCACCATTTGCAAAAAAGCATAAAATGTGAACGATGCATGGAAGCTCTATACGGACAAAGAGAAAATTTCCTAAACTCTTTAATTTCTAAGAAAAATCGTGGTGGCTTAACATGATGTTATAAGAGTTTGTACTGTATCGGAACATTTTTTTCGTTTACATGATAGCGATTTAAGCAAAAGTAACTTTATTAATACACTAAAAAGTAAAATTATGAATAATTGTATTCAAATTAACTATTTTGATTCCCTAAGAGATCATGTCTTGGAAACAAGCAATAATCATATATGTATATATTTTTACTGGAAGCTCTTATTTCAAAATTAGTTTTTAACTTTAAAAAATGGTATATTCCTCAAGAGGAACTCTGCATTGATGAGAGTATAGTTCCCTTTCTAGGAAGATAAATTTTCAGACAATTTATAAAAAAAAAGACACCGATATGGAATCAAAATATTTAAATTATGTGCAAAAGATTATTACACAGTGCAATATAAGATTTATGCCGGAAAAGAGGCGACTCCGGAAACCTCTGTGTCTTCAAAGATTGTGCTGGAGCTTATGGAACCATATTTACATTTTGAAGATGTCTTTATGTAGATAACTGGTACTCTAGTGTTCCATTAGCCGAAAAACTGAACGATTATGGAACACATTTAGTTGGAACGTTAAGAGCTAATAGGAAAGGAAACCCAAAAGAAGTAATTCAAAAAAAGCTTAAGAAAGGTGAAAGTATTGCCATGCAAAATACTAAAAACGTGGCAGTTTTAAAGTGGCGAGATCGTCGTGACATTCTGATGGTTAGTACTATGCACACAAATGAATTCGAATTGGTGTCTCAAAGAGGTGGTCAAGTTTTGAAACCGAAAATGATCATTGATTACAACAATGGAAAATCTTCTATTGACCTTAGCGATCAAATGGTTTCGTATTGCACGCCACTTCGTCGCTCGTTAAAATGGTATTGTAAAATTGCATTCGATATATTACTTAATACATCTGTAATAAATTCATTATTCTTGCACAACAATGTGACAGGAAAGAAAATGAAAATTACTGAATTCAGGGAAGCAATTATTAGATTGATGGTAATCAAGCCGGAAATATATACTTATCCCGATAACAAACACGAATTAGTGAAGTTTGAGAAGAAAAGCCGCTGGTTTTTTTGTTACAAAAGACTGGCAAAAAAGTTTGGAAGAATGAATGAATTGTGAATTATAGACGCTCGACATCAGAGGTCATTAGCGTCTGTAAGGAAACAGAATGTAAACAAAACAAAAGTAAAATCAATAAAATAAAAGCAAAATCGATAAAATAAAAGCAAAATCAATAAAATAAAAGCAAAATCAATAAAATAAAAGCAAAATTAAAATTTGACACACAATAAAATAAAATATCATTATAAGTACAAAATATAAACTGTGTCATGTAATACAATGTAGTAAAATATAAAGAAAAAATCCATTAAGGCTGTAAAGAGGCCTAAATGTACATAAATAAAATCAGATAAACCGGTCAAGACCGGTTTCCTTTAAAAATCGAAACAGCAGACCGACATTGTCAGGATCATTTCCTAAAACAACCGACAGATCACCTGACAATCCGGTCTGCTGTCGTGTGTCCCCAAACTGGACACACTCCATTAAAATATGCGAAACGGTAACACGAGTGTTACACGTCTCACAGAGGGGCGGTTCCTCACGAGCCATCAAAAAACCATGTGTCAATCTACAGTGACCGATGCGCAGCCGTGTAAGGACCACTTCCTCCCACCTGGAGGGACGGCAAGATGTGAACCATGGGTCAACTGTAGATTTTATAGACTTTAATTTATTTTCATCGATAGCACTCCATTCATCCTTCCAGAGTTGCTGAACGGCTGAAATCAGTATGCTCTTGAGGTAGTCACCGATAACGCAAAATACACTCTGACCGTTATTTGCAGCGTCTTTAGTTGCAGTGTCCGCTAATTCATTGCCAGCGATTCCCATGTGGCCGGGAACCCAACAAAACCGGACAGTGGTTCCACCTCTTTTCAACGAGTACAATTTGTCCTGGATTAAGCAAATAAGAGGGTGGCTAGGATAGGAACGCTGCAATGCCTGAAGCGCACTCAAAGAATCGCTGCAAATAACATATTTGTGCGGACCGTGCACATGTCTCAAGGCCTGCAAAATTGCATATAACGCTGCAGTAAAAATACTGCACTCTTGAGACAACTTGTATCCAACACTGTCGTTATCGGTGACGAACGCGCAACCAACTCGGTTGAGAGACTTCGAGCCATCCGTGTAAACGGAACGGTAGTCTCGATTCTGATCCAGCCATGCCAGGAAAAGCTGGCGATAGAGCTCTGGAGTTGTTGTATTTCGAGGATGAATGGAAAGTGACATGTCGATGACGGGCTGAGGAATTAGCCACGGGGGCACAGAATTACGGCCGACTTTAAGAGTTCTAGGAAGCGCCAAGTGAAGTTCATCTAAAAGAAGATTCAACCTGATACCGAGAGGACGTGTTGCATTTCTTCTCCGTCTATACAGAGAAGAAAACCTAGGATGGAATACGCAACTGTAAGTTGGGTGATCAGGTTGACTACGGAGCTTTGAAACGTAGGATACCAGATTGCGTTTCCGCCGGATGTTCAGCGGCAGCTCTCCGCATTCTGCGGCTATGCTAACAACAGGACTGGATCGAAATGCTCCGGTTGACAAACGAATCCCGGCGTGATGAACAGCGTTTAACGTCCTGATGTACGACTTATAAACAATATGGGTGGGACAGAAAACAAAACAGACGAACATCGTACACGACAAGTGACAGTCATTGCTAACATGGAGATAATACTAACACAAAGAGACAGAGATCATATGGAATATACAATGTAACGATTTTTTTTTTTTATAGAGTAAAATATTTTTTTTTAATCTTGTCTTTTTGTGAACACTCGGTAAACGACCACATTATGTAATGCGCTCGGCAAGCTCATAATAAGTAAATGTCAATGCAAGTACAATGTCAAATCGTGAGTATAAAAAAGGCCCAAAATAGTGAAAAGGGGTTAGTCTGCTAGGTACAGCTGACGCTGACGGGAGTTGACCGGGTGGAACTGTATCTAGTAAGAACTACAGAACTATTATTGACGGGAGCTGACCGGGTAATAGTTCTGCGCGCGGACCAGTAGACCTAATTGTTGGCAACATTGACATTTACTTATAATTATTTCGATTCTTTTTTTATTTACTTTTATCTTTTGGAGAACGGTTTTGTTTATATGATTATTTTCAGTTCATTTGCGTTATATTTTTATTTCAATAAAAAAACCTTATACTTTGAATTTTATTTTATTATTATTTTTTTTAAGCTACAAAGTGTCGCTACTGCGCATAATCCATGCCGGTAGTAAAATTATAGTATCCCTAATAAATAAATAAGCGTAATAAGAAACGCGACAAATGGTGCCGTGACCAGGATACTAATTGACCTTTGTAGCTAAATAACGGGTTCTAAAATGGATATTAATCGACTTACAAAGGACGAACTTTTATGGGAAGTCACATCAAAAGGATGCGTTGTCCCTGAAGATACTACGGTAGATGACTTAAGGAAAAAGTTACGACAGATAATAAAAGTGGAAAAAACAGGTATTGCATTGAACAGAACATTACCTGACGACCGACAAGAAAATGATATAGAAGAAAGCAAGAGGAAAATAGCCGAACTTGAGGAACTTATGACCGAGACACCTAAAATATGTCCAAAATTGAAACTAAGATATGGCATCTACTGAACAGGCTTAATACAATCACGATAGATGATCTTATGACAACTAGAGCAGAATTATTAAATAGAATACTACTTTTGCGTGAGCAGTGTGACGAAGCTCCAGAACCGAGAGACCAAGGCCCTCTGGGAAACGAACCTTTTGAAGACACGATCACGCGCTTCACAAGAGAACTTCGGGATCTATCAGACGAACGAACAGCCACACCGCAAAGAGAACCACGAGACAATGAGAATCCTAGACCAGCACGTAGCTGTACAAGAGGAGAACACTCCCCGCACAGTACTGCAGTCACCGTTCATAAATGGAATTTAATCTTCACGGGAGATGACCCACGACAAAGTCTCGAAGCCTTCCTAGAGAAAGTAGAGGACAAAAGGCTAGACTACGGTATTTCTGAAGACGAACTACTACACTCAGCGTCTGGACTTTTTGAAGGATCGGCGTTACAGATATACCGATTGTATCGAGCCAAGGTTAATTCCTGGAAAGAACTTCTAGTAGAACTAAGGAGAGCTTTCAGAGACCCCGATTACGACCGTCTGTTGACAATAGAGATTAGCCAACGAAAACAGGGCCCTGATGAACCTGTGGCAGTCTATATGGCCAAAATGTTAAATCTTTTTAAACGACTGGAAAGACCTCCAACTCTAACCGACCAACAAATGACCATAGAAGCTAATTTATTACCGGAATACCAGGAAATAGTCAGCCTGTACGAACCTCGAACTGTACGGGATTTAGAAATCTTGCTCTATCGATTGGAAAGGGGAAGACTACGGGCCAAACGTGTAACCAATACAACAAGCCCTACCTTGGAGCCGGATTTGACAAGCCCACCAATAGAAAAAAGAACGGCCATTCCAGTACCTTCTGAGACACAGATCGGACAGCGACAAACGACCCAATGGGACAGCAGGTGTTGGACCTGCAATCAGACCGGCCACAGAACCACTGACTGTCCCGAGAGATCGAAAGCTAAATGCTGGTCCTGCAGACAACCGGGACATCTATTTAACAATTGTCCACATCCAACTAACAGACAATTTTGCAACACTTGCGGACTACCAAATACCGCTACAGAAAATTGCCGTCGATGTCGCACCAACGAGGGAAACGATGGGGGAGGACGAAATTAGGTCGTTACCGCCCTCCGTACCGACCAACACCGACCTTTGACCAAGCTATTTCTGAAGGAGTTGAAAGTATTCTGCAGCAAGCTCCGAATGATACTAGACCTTACCTAAATATAAACGTACTTCAGAAAAATATATTCGGACTTTTGGATTCCGGCGCATCTTACACGTACGCGAATAATCAGGGAAGAAAACTATTCGAAGAATTAGGCCTCGTTTTTAGACCTATAGAAAATCGCAGCATAACTACGGTTAATGGAGGAAAAAGCACGATCTCTGGATATATGCAAGTACCGATGACGGTACAGACTAAAACGCACAATGTCAAAGTTTACATAATTCCCGATTTAAGACGTGACCTAATACTAGGAGTTGACTTTTGGAAAACTATGCAAGTCGTCCCGGATCTATCCCGGGGAACATGGAGTTTTTCATCAGCGCTAAGTGAAGACGGAGCAATAATATCAAAAGATCATCTGACCCAGGAACCAAAATGCCAATTATATGACCTTGTAGACCGGCAGTTTCAACAAATGGGAACCAAGTTAGGCTGCACCAACCTAGTAGAGCACAAGATCGAAACACAAAGTCCGCCCATTAAACAAAGATATTATCCAGTTTCTCCAGTTGTCCAGGAAATGATGTACAAGGAATTGGACCAAATGTTAGAGTTAGGGGTGGTGATACCAAGTCAGTCACCTTGGTCTTCACCAGTAGTACTGGTCCCAAAATCGGATGGAACGAGACGTTTCTGCGTAGACTACCGAAAGTTAAATCAAGTCACCAAACGCGACAGTTACCCGTTACCATATATAACAGCGATATTAGACCGCCTACGTGACGCCCGATACCTGTCCTCGATAGACATAAAATCCGCCTATTGGCAGATTCCAATAGCAAAAGAATCGCAACCAATGACCGCGTTCACCGTGCCCGGAAGGGGACTATATCAGTTCACCCGTCTCCCGTTTGGGTTACATAACTCTCCAGCTACATGGCAAAGATTTATCGATAATGTATTAAAACACGATTTAGAGCCTAACGTGTTCTGCTATTTGGACGACATAATCATAGTTACAAGAACGTTTGAAGAACATCTGGACGTGTTAGGAAAAACCCTGCAACGAATCCATCAGGCCGGAATAACAATTAATCAAGAGAAAAGTCAGTTTTGTCGACCGCAACTGCACTACCTTGGCTATGTAGTCGACCAGCAAGGTTTGAGAGTTGATCCAAATAAAACGTCCGCTATACTGAAGTATCCTAAACCAAAAAATGTCACAGAAATTAGACGTTTCATTGGCGTTGCAAGCTGGTACCGACGATTTGTGCCCAACTTTGCATCACGTATAGCACCAATGACTCGGTTAACCCAGAAAAACCGTCGATGGAAATGGACAGAAGAAACAGAGGCCTCCTTCAACGACATCAAAGAAGCTCTAGTTGAAGCGCCAGTTTTGGAATGCCCGAATTATAGCAAACCGTTCATAGTTCAAACTGACGCCTCCGCCGTTGGATTGGGGGCGATACTATCACAAGAGACGGAAAACGACGAAAAAGTAATAGCGTATGCAAGTCGCGCCTTAACATCATTCGAACGGAAGTATTCCACTACAGAGAGGGAAAGCCTAGCAGTAATATGGGCCGTGGAATACTTCAGGCCTTATTTAGAGGGAACCAAATTTACAGTTTACACCGACCACAGAAATCTAGAATGGATTAATAAACTAGATCATATTAAAGATCCATTCGGACGCTTGTCCAGGTGGGCATTGCGTTTACAACAATTTGACTATAACATAAAATATAGAAAAGGAAAAGAAAATACTGTACCAGATGCTTTATCTCGAGCCATGACCGAACCAACTGACATCAACGAAATAGAGATAAATCCAGACCGCACGAAGGATACGTGGTATCTAGGCATGAAAGAGAAAGTCCGACAGTGTCCTGATGAGTACGAGAACTGGAGAATAGTGGATAACAGATTGTACAAAAGAATAGTAAATCATTCACAACTACCAGATCCGCTCTACGAATGGAAATTGGCGGTACCGATGGAAGACCGGGCAGAACTACTGGAGGAATATCACGAACGACCGACCGCAGGACACCTGGGAACTTTCAAAACATACAATAGAATCAAAAATCACTATTACTGGCCAAAAATGATCGTCGACATCGCCCGATACGTTCAGAGCTGCCATCTTTGCCAGAAGAACAAACCTGTCAACCAAGCACCACCTGGCTATATGATAAAAAGTAGGATAGGTAAAAGACCATGGGAAGTTATCAGCGCAGACCTGATGGGTCCTTTTCCGCGATCCATGAAGGGACATAAATATTTACTAGTCATCTTGGATACATTCACAAAATTTCCATTACTAATACCTTTACGAGCAGCGACAAGTAGGTTAGTGGCCGAGAGAATACACGATCACGTCTTTATGATGTTCGGAATACCACGATCACTAATATCAGACAACGGGTCGGAATTTACGGGAAGAGCGATGAGAGAATTACTTCAAAAGTACAAAATTCGATCACTGCGTAACGCCCGACACCACTCACAAGCTAACCCGACGGAACGGGCTAACTTAACAATCAATACGATGCTCCGAACGTACGTACGCGACTCACATACCACTTGGGACACTCATCTTCCCGAACTTGGCTTTGCTCTACGTACAGCCAAAAGCGAAGTCACCGGCCATTCTCCAGCATATTTAAACTTCGGACGAGACCCCATGATTGACAACACGAAATATGACAAGGAAAATCTACCCGACATGGACACATCAATAGACGAACATACGGAACATATGAAGATGCTGAAAGAGTTATTCGAAGAGGTCAGAGAAAGATTAAGGAAAGCCCACCAGACTGGGGCACAGAGATATAACCTCCGCCGTAGACCGATACAATTTGAGAAAGGTGACCAAGTCCTGAAGAGAAATTTTCGACCGTCGCAAGCAAACGAGAAAATAGCATCGAAATTACTATCAAGATATGAGGGTCCATATATCATTACGAAAAAGATATCGCCAGTAGTATACGTCCTCAAAAATGACCGAGGAAAAGATATAGGCACATGGCATATCAAGGACCTAAAGCCGTATTACGGAAGATAATTACGCAAACCATTAAACCCCTATCTATCTATCTCGTTATTTATTTATTTTTTTTTGTAGGATAATTATGTTAATCTCTTTATTTATTTATTTTTTTAGGATAATTATGTTAATCTTGTCCGTATAAGCTATATTTTGTGATTTTATGACCTAAGAAAACTTTTTTTTTTTAAGGGTGAGCAGAGTGTAACGATTTTTTTTTTTATAGAGTAAAATATTTTTTTTTAATCTTGTCTTTTTGTGAACACTCGGTAAACGACCAAATTATGTAATGCGCTCGGCAAGCTCATAATAAGTAAATGTCAATGCAAGTACAATGTCAAATCGTGAGTATAAAAAAGGCCCAAAATAGTGAAAAGGGGTTAGTCTGCTAGGTACAGCTGACGCTGACGGGAGTTGACCGGGTGGAACTGTATCTAGTAAGAACTACAGAACTATTATTGACGGGAACTGACCGGGTAATAGTTCTGCGCGCGGACCAGTAGACCTAATTGTTGGCAACATTGACATTTACTTATAATTATTTCGATTCTTTTTTTATTTACTTTTATCTTTTGGAGAACGGTTTTGTTTATATGATTATTTTCAGTTCATTTGCGTTATATTTTTATTTCAATAAAAAAACCTTATACTTTGAATTTTATTTTATTATTATTTTTTTTTTAAGCTACAAAGTGTCGCTACTGCGCATAATCCATGCCGGTAGTAAAATTATAGTATCCCTAATAAATAAATAAGCGTAATAAGAAACGCGACAACAATTAATCTCACGTGTATTTGTATAGAAACAAAATTAAAAAAAAAAATAATGAGTACTGTTTTTTTTTAAATATTACACTACTCCCGTACCGGCGTCATGGGCAGCTTCTTGGGAGCGAATTTTCTTATTTCATATAATATTGTTTTGTAATAAAATTAAAAAAAAAATAGAATACACAAGTTTATGCTGTAACCTTCCAGTAATCCAACGATTTCGGTAATCCGGCACACCTTGGTCTGATATGTGCTGGATTACTGAGAATCTACTGCACATGTTTTTGCTCGCGGCTTCGCTTTTGTGAACAGAAATTTCCTATTTTAACCCGAACGTAACCAGGTAAAAAATACTACATGCTTAAAATAAGTATAAAACTAAATTCGCGAATGTATGCTACGAATGAATGAATGAATTGTGAATTATAGACGCTCGACAACAGAGGTCATTAGCGTCTGTAAAGATACAAAGTGTAAACAAAACAAAAGTAAAAACAATAAAATAAAAGCAAAATCAAAAATTGACACACATCAAAATAAAATCGTTATAAGTACAAATAAAATGTGTCATATAATATACAGAAGGCTATAAAGAAAAAACCAAAAAGGCTGTAAAGGGGCCTAAATGTATATAAATAAATAAAATCAAATAAACCGGTCAAGACCGGTTTCTTTTAAAAATCGAAACAGCAGATCGACAATGTCAGGATCATTTCCTAAAACAACCGACAGATCACCTGACAATCCGATCTGCTGTCGTGTGTCCCTAAACTGGACACACTCAATTAAAATATGCGAAACGGTAACACGAGTGTCACACGTCTCACAGAGGGGCGGATCCTCACGAGCCATTAAAAAACCATGTGTCAATCTACAGTGACCGATGCGCAGCCGTGTAAGGACCACTTCCTCCCACCTGGAGGGACGGCAAGATGTGAACCATGGGGCAACTGTAGATTTTATAAATTTTAATTTGTTTTCATCGACAGCACTCCATTCATCCTTCCAGAGCTGCTGAACGGCTGAAATCAGTATGCTCTTGAGGTCGTCACCGATAACGCAAAACACGCTCTGACCGTTATTTGCAGCGTCTTTAGCTGCAGTGTCCGCTAATTCATTGCCAGCGATTCCCATGTGGCCGGGAACCCAACAAAACCGGACAGTGGTTCCACCTCTTTTCAACGAGTACAATTTGTCCTGGATTAAGCAAATAAGAGGGTGGTGGGATAGGAACGCTGCAATGCCTGAAGCGCACTCAAAGAATCGCTGCAAATAACATATTTGTGCGGACCGTGCACATGTCTCAAGGCCTGCAAAATTGCATATAACGCTGCAGTAAAAATACTGCACTCTTGAGACAACTTGTATCCAACACTGTCGTTATCGGTGACGAACGCGCAACCAACTCGGTTGAGAGACTTCGAGCCATCCGTGTAAACGGAACGGTAGTCTCGATTCTGATCCAGCCATGCCAGGAAAAGCTGGCGATAGAGCTCTGGAGTTGTTGTATTTCGAGGATGAATGGAAAGTGACATGTCGATGACGGGCTGAGGAATTAGCCACGGGGGCACAGAATTACGGCCGACTTTAAGAGTTCTAGGAAGCGCCAAGTGAAGTTCATCTAAAAGAAGATTCAACCTGATACCGAGAGGACGTGTTGCATTTCTTCTCCGTCTATACAGAGAAGAAAACCTAGGATGGAATACGCAACTGTAAGTTGGGTGATCAGGTTGACTACGGAGCTTTGAAACGTAGGATACCAGATTGCGTTTCCGCCGAATGTTCAGCGGCAGCTCTCCGCATTCTGCGGCTATGCTAACAACAGGACTGGATCGAAATGCTCCGGTTGACAAACGAATCCCGGCGTGATGAACAGCGTTTAACGTCCTGATGTACGACTTATAAACAATATGGGTGGGACAGAAAACAAAACAGACGAACATCGTACACGACAAGTGACAGTCATTGCTAACATGGAGATAATACTAACACAAAGAGACAGAGATCATATGGAATATACAATTAATCTCACGTGTATTTGTATAGAAACAAAATTAAATAAAAAATAATGAGTACTGTTTTTTTTTTAAATATTACACTACTCCCGTACCGGCGTCATGGGCAGCTTCTTGGGAGCGAATTTTCTTATTTCATATAATATTGTTAACTTCCCATTGGAAGTTATTGTAATGGGTCCGAAAATCGAAATCAAAAAGGAAAAAAAATTTTTATGTTTCAAGGTCACTACACTATTTTTACACTACTTTTAGAAAGATGTCTGTGTGTGTGTGTGTGTGTGTGTGTGTACGTATGTACGTACGTATGTATGTGTCCATTTCTTTCTAAGACGAAATCTCGAGAACGAAAAATGATATCGACTACGTTGGGGTGCCAATAGACGCGTATTAACGTAAATATGATCTGAAAGGAATTTTTTTTAAATCGGTTCAGCCGTTCTTTTTTCTTAACCAAATAATTTCCAAAGAAGTAGATTTTACACAATATCTCGCGAATAAAAAATTATATCGACTTCGTAAGGGTGTCAATCGAGGCGTGTTAACGTCATTTTGATCCGACATAAATTTTATAAAAATCGGTTCAGCCGTTTTTTTTTTTTTTTTTTTTTAATTATTGATGTTTTAATGATTAAAATGATTACTTTTCTGTGTAATATCTAATTTAATTATTATTATTAAATATTTATCAAACTGGGAAGTTCGTCGTGTGGACCTCAAGGGTCGCACTTTAGTCCTAATAAACGACCCACCTCACGGCTTGTTTTGTAATAAAATTAAAAAAAAAAAATAGAATACACAAGTTTATGCTGTAACCTTCCAGTAATCCAACGATTTCGGTAATCCGGCACACCTTGGTCTGATATGTGCTGGATTACTGAGAATCTACTGCACATGTTTTTGCTCGCGGCTTCGCTTTTGTGAACAGAAATTTCGCTCGTAGATTCGCCAAGAATCCTATTTTAACCCGAACGTAACCAGGTAAAAAATACTACATGCTTAAAATAAGTATAAAACCAAATTCGCGAATGTATGCTACGAAAGCGACGCCATGCTCTTAGCAGGCAAAATTAATAGTTATTGTAGAACGTTCTTAAAGCCAACATTTCATTCAAATAATTTTATTTTTTCTCTGCTTGATCTGCTTTGAAGGCAAGAATATTATTATTATACCAAGACGAAATGGCGTTTAGTTAAATAAAATGTTTGTACTCCGCTTGCCTGTCTACAAACCGCTTTAGAATTGCGTTCTAGGACGCTGAGTTCACTGATTCAGCCCACATGCTGTAAGATGGCGGTTCAACGAAGGGATATACCATTAGAATAAATGCAAATTAATTGTCGAAATCAGCCCGTGTAGAACGCCATTTTCTGACCCTCTAAGTACAACCGTAGAAGGTATGCTCAGAGCCATTTCAATTAAATTCAAACAGTCAGTAGCGTAGGACTTAGAAATTATTCTTTGTGTTTTTTTAAAAATTTGTCATAGGCTAACTGAGACTGAATGACGTCAGGCGAGATTTAGCGAATAAAAATATCCCAGCTCCATCTGGATCTGATATGAAGTAACGAATCCAGCGTCCGGTCATTCAGTCAATTAAGGCTTGATGCTTTGGGGAAATGCACAATAGAGTACTGTCTGAGAATTAGTTTTTTTTTCGTCAACTTGAAACCGCGTCCGAGTAAGGATCTGCGTTACTTAAACCTTGGACGTAATCGTAACATCTGCTGTCTATAGAACAGGGTTGCTTGCGACAAACGTCAAGGAGAGCTTACTGAGAAATCATAAGATTTGTCGTCTATTTGTTCGAAAATGGTAATTGGTCATGTTCAGAAGCTCTACAAAGTAACCGTAGGTCATACACGGAACGCAATTCAAGGTTGAACCCTTTTGAAAGGGTCGGTAAATAAATTCACTGATAGAATAGGAAAAATGAGAAATACGTTTTGACAAATAATGAATGAATGAATTGTGAATTATAGACGCTCGACAACAGAGGTCATTAGCGTCTGTAAAGATACAAAGTGTAAACAAAACAAAAGTAAAAACAATAAAATAAAAGCAAAATCAAAAGTTGACACACAATAAAATAAAATCGTTATAAGTACAAATAAAATGTGTCATATAATATACAGAAAGATATAAAGAAAAAACCATAAAGGCTGTAAATGAGCCTAAATGTATATAAATAAATAAAATTAAATAAACCGGTCAAGACCGGTTTCTTTTAAAAATCGAAACAGCAGATCGACATTGTCAGGATCATTTCCTAAAACAATCGACAGATCACCTGACAATCCGATCTGCTGTCGTGTGTCCCTAAACTGGACACACTCCATTAAAATGTGCGAGACGGTAACACGAGTGTCACACGTCTCACAAAGGGGCGGGTCCTCCCGAGCCATTAAAAAGCCATGGGTTAGTCTACAGTGACCGATGCGTAGCCGTGTAAGAACCACTTCCTCCCACCTGGAGGGACGGCAAGATGTGAGCCATGGGTCAACTGTAGATTTTATAGCTCTTAACTTATTCTCCTCGACAGCACTCCATTCATTTTTCCAGAGCTGCTGC
>CM077528.1:759300-794988 GCA_039654895.1 Mongoloraphidia duomilia
ATTATTAAACACATTAATTATTATTATTTATTTATTTATTTACTTAATACCAACAGTTACAAAAAAAACCAATTACTGGTACATAGTAATAAGTACAGACATACCAAATATCTGTTTTACAAAAACACATTCATCACCATTGAACTGTGCACTTCACGGTTGAACTATAGATAAACGCGATGACGGAGAACCTTGGCTCTGAGTTCATTAGATTAAGATAACGACCGCTGACAATAATAACACGCACATGAGAAGTAAGTTTGATTTCTCCCCACTTATCAAACATGTAAAATATAATGATATTATACTCAGTGTACATGGATAGATAGACGGACAAACGTAATAATATACGAACTTGTAAAATTTTAGTTATTATTAATGTTAGTTAATCATTTTTGCTAATACTTTTATAAATTTACATTTTTTTGTGTAATAATAATAATAATAATAGCGGCCAATCAGTTTTTTTGTTGAAAAATTCCACAGTGTGTGCTAATTGAAAGAAACAGTGAGCTATAAGGTAAAAAGATTTTTTAATACTTTAAAATATAGTTGCAAAAATATATCTGTTATATTATGATGATAATAAATGTCTAATTACATGTAAGAAAAAATCAGGGTTGAGTAAGATAATATGCGTTAATTATTTTCTTATTGAAAACATAACATTATGTTGTATAGTTAGATGTTTGATTATAGACGCTCGACAGCTGAGCTGAGGTTATCACCCCGTCTACGAAATTTTGAACATTAATATTATATAATATAGGGTGAACAATTTTGTCGAAAAAATAAAAATTAATTTATTACATTTTGTTTTGAAAATAATTATTGCAAGTTGAAGCTATGAACAATCCTGTATATATATAGTCGTATAGACCTTCTCACCTAGCTACCCCCGCTTTACATGTAACTTGCACTGGTCTGCTCTGACGTGTACCCCCACTCCGAATTTTTTAATTACGTTCAGTGTTTTATATTCAACGCACCTCTCCGTTCTACCCTCCACTCGCCCCCTGTACAATGTCAAACTCCCCACTCGCCTACTGTACATTGTCAACTCCCCACTCGCCTCCTGTAAAATGTCAAACCCCCACTAGTCACCTGTAAAATGTCAACCCTCAGCTCGTCACCTGTAAAATGTCAACCCTCAGCTCGTCACCTGTTAAATGTTAACCCTCCACTCGTCACCTGTAAAATGTCAACCCTCAGCTCGTCACCTGTAAAATGTTAACCCCCCACTCATCACCTGTAAAATGTCAACCCTCAGCTCGTCACCTGTAAAATGTCAACCCCGCGGCGTTCATTTTTTTATTTGATAACGTCCCTCGCGATCGTTTGCCATTTATTTGTTAACGGTCTCGCGGTCGAACGCCATTTTTTTTCTAGCAATGCCTTCGCAGTCGACTGCCATCTTGTTGGTAACGCCCTCTCGTCTGATTGGATGCCAGAACCTTGAGGAGGAGGAGCTCCCGTGTGATTTGAGTATAATGTCGTTTTTTTTTAATTTGGTAACACCCTTCGCAGTCGTTCGCCATTTTTTTCTGGTAACGCCCCTCGCAGTCGTCCGCCATTTTTTTCTGGTAACGTCCTCGCAGTCGTCCGCCATTTTTTTCTGGTAACGCCCTCGCAGTCGTCCGCCATTTTTTTTCTGGTAACGCCTTCGCAGTCGTCCGCCATTTTTTTTCTGGTAACGCCCTCGCAGTCGTCCGCCATTTTTTTTCTGGTAACGCCCTCGCAGTCGTTCGCCACTGATAGGTAGTGGAGAGGGGAGGAGGTAACGCCCCTCGTCAGCCATTGGTCGGTAGGTAGTGGAGGGGGGAGTGAGGGTCCAAAAGCGGCCAAACCTAACTACTTACATAATTTGTTCGTTTACAGAGTGTTCACAAAAAGACAAGATTAAAAAAAAATATTTTACTCTATAAAAAAAAAAAATCGTTACACTCTGCTCACCCTTAAAAAAAAAAAAATTTTCTTAGGTCATAAAATCACAAAATATAGCTTAGGTACAAGATTAACATAATTATCCTAAAAAAAAATTAAATAAATAAATAAAGAGATTGACATAATTATCCTACAAAAAAAAAATCAATAAATAGATAGATAGATAGATAGATAGGGGTTCAATGGTTTGCGGTGTAGAGAATACGCAGTCCTCCTTCTCGAATTGTCCCGTCCATACCCATTACCAGGCGGATGGTTCCTCCACTCGTCGTCCTCACTCGGAGCCGATGTCGTCGCCCTGGAGGTTGCCATTTCAGTGGCCTCCGCGTGGTGGTTTCTGCACTAGTAGTGGGTAGAATGAGCAGTCTGATTCGGTGTAGTGGTACTCGACACATCAGCTGTGGTGATGAATTTGGAGGTTGTGGTAATAGACCCGACATCTGATCGGGGATCGGCTCGATTAGTTCCGGCATTCTATACTCCTCTCTCATTTGATTCAAGTCAAACTGCTTCTCTATTCTTAAGTCCGTAATCTGCTCGATAAATGCCGGCATGCTGTATTCTTCTCGCATTTTCCTTAGGTCGAACTGCTCCTTTATTATTAGGTCTGTAATCGGCTCGATCAATTCCGGCATGTTGAGCCAGTCTTCTAATTCTTCTCCCATTGGGCAGTCATCAATCCACAGGACATCTTCTTCCGACATTGTAGCTGTTATTAATTTTTTTGTGCTGCTCGTACTACAGGCTAGATTAGACTGATTATTGTCCGGCGTTCTCTGTGGATTTATATACTGTGGGTTGCGTAATTATCTTATGTAATACGGCTTTAGGTCCTTGATATGCCATGTGCCTATATCTTTTCCTCGGTCATTTTTGAGGACGTATACTACTGGCGATATCTTTTTCGTAATGATATATGGACCCTCATATCTTGGTAGTAATTTCGATGCTATTTTCTCGTTTGCTTGCGACGGTCGAAAATTTCTCTTCAGAACTTGGTCACCTTTCTCACATTGTATCGGTCTACGGCGGAGGTTATATCTCTGTGCCCCAGTCTGGTGGGCTTTCCTTAATCTTTCTCTGACCTCTTCGAATAACTCTTTCAGCATCTTCATATGTTCCGTATGTTCGTCTATTGATGTGTCCGTGTTGGGTAGATTTTCCTTGTCATATTTCCTGTTGTCAATCATGGGGTCTCGTCCGAAGTTTAAATATGCTGGAGAATGGCCGGTGACTTCGCTTTTGGCTGTACGGAGAGCAAAGCCAAGTTCGGGAAGATGAGTGTCCCAAGTGGTGTGTGAGTCGCGTACGTACGTTCGGAGCATCGTATTGATTGTTAAGTTAGCCCGTTCCGTCGGGTTAGCTTGTGAGTGGTGTCGGGCGTTACGCAGTGATCGAATCTTGTACTTTTGAAGTAATTCTCTCATCGCTCTTCCCGTAAATTCCGACCCGTTGTCGGATATTAGTGATCGTGGTATTCCGAACATCATAAAGACGTGATCGTGTATTCTCTCGGCCACTAACCTACTTGTCGCTGCTCGCAAAGGTATTAGTAATGGAAATTTTGTGAATGTATCCAAGATGACTTGTAAATATTTATGTCCCTTCGTGGATCGCGGAAAAGGACCCATAAGGTCTGCGCTGATAACTTCCCATGGTCTTTTCCCTATCCTACTTTTTATCATATAGCCAGGTGGTGCTTGGTTGACAGGTTTGTTCTTCTGGCAAAGATGGCAGCTCTGAACGTATCGGGCGATGTCGACGATCATTTTTGGCCAGTAATAGTGATTTTTGATTCTATTGTATGTTTTGAAAGTTCCCAGGTGTCCTGCGGTCGGTCGCTCGTGATATTCCTCCAGTAGTTCTGCTCGGTATTCCATCGGTACCGCTAATTTCCATTCGTAGAGCGGATCTGGTAGTTGTGAATGATTTACTATTCTTTTGTACAATCTGTTATCCACTATTCTCCAGTTCTCGTACTCATCAGGACACTGTCGGACTTTCTCTTTCATGCCTAGATACCACGTATCCTTCGTGCGGTCTGGATTTATCTCTATTTCGTTGATGTCAGTTGGTTCGGTCATAGCTCGAGATAAAGCATCTGGTACAGTATTTTCTTTTCCTTTTCTATATTTTATGTTATAGTCAAATTGTTGTAAACGCAATGCCCACGTGGACAAGCGTCTGAATGGATCTTTAATATGATCTAGTTTATTAATCCATTCTAGATTTCTGTGGTCGGTGTAAACTGTAAATTTGGTTCCCTCTAAATAAGGCTTGAAGTATTCCACGGCCCATATTACTGCTAGGCTTTCCCTCTCTGTAGTGGAATACTTCCGTTCGGATGACGTTAAGGTGCTATACGTGATGCAAAGTTGGGCACAAATCGTCGGTACCAGCTTGCAACGCCAATGAAACGTCTAATTTCTGTGACATTTTTTGGTTTAGGATACTTCAGTATGGCGGACGTTTTATTTGGATCAACTCTCAAACCTTGCTGGTCGACTACATAGCCAAGGTAGTGCAGTTGCGGTCGACAAAACTGACTTTTCTCTTGATTAATTGTTATTCCGGCCTGATGGATTCGTTGCAGGGTTTTTCCTAACACGTCCAGATGTTCTTCAAACGTTCTTGTAACTATGATTATGTCGTCCAAATAGCAGAACACGTTAGGCTCTAAATCGTGTTTTAATACATTATCGATAAATCTTTGCCATGTAGCTGGAGAGTTATGTAACCCAAACGGGAGACGGGTGAACTGATATAGTCCCCTACCGGGCACGGTGAACGCGGTCATTGGTTGCGATTCTTTTGCTATTGGAATCTGCCAATAGGCGGATTTTATGTCTATCGAGGACAGGTATCTGGCGTCACGTAGGCGGTCTAATATCGCTGTAATATATGGTAATGGGTAGCTGTCGCGTTTGGTGACTTGATTTAACTTTCCGTAGTCTACGCAGAAACGTCTCGTTCCATCCGATTTTGGGACCAGTACTACTGGTGAAGACCAAGGTGACTGACTTGGTATCACCACCCCTAACTCTAACATTTGGTCCAATTCCTTGTACATCATTTCCTGGACAACTGGAGAAACTGGATAATATCTTTGTTTGATGGGCGGACTTTGTGTTTCGATCTTGTGCTCTACTAGGTTGGTGCAGCCTAACTTGGTTCCCATTTGTTGAAACTGCCGGCCTACAAGGTCATATAATTGGCATTTTTGTTTATGGGTCAAATGATCTTTAGATATTATTGCTCCGTCTTCACTTAGCGCTTCGAGCTCTTCTGATGAAAAACTCCATGTTCCTCGGGATAGATCCGGGACGACTTGCATAGTTTTCCAAAAGTCAACTCCTAGTATTAGGTCACGTCTTAAATCGGGAATTATGTAAACTTTGACATTGTGCGTTTTAGTCTGTAGCGTCATCGGTACTTGCATATATCCAGAGATCGTGCTTTTTCCTCCATTAACAGTAGTTATGCTGCGATTTTCTATAGGTCTAAAAACGAGGCCTAATTCTTCGAATAGTTTTCTTCCCTGATTACTCGCGTACGTGTAAGATGCGCCGGAATCCAAAAGTCCGAATATATTTTTCTGAAGTACGTTTATATTTAGGTAAGGTCTAGTATCATTCGGAGCTTGTTGCAGAATACTTTCAACTCCTTCAGAAATAGCTTGGCCAAAGGTCGGTGTTGGTCGGTACGGAGGGCGGTAACGACCTAATTTCGTCCTCCCCCATCGTTTCCCTCGTTGGTGCGACATCGACGGAAATTTTCTGTAGTGGTATTTGGTAGTCCGCAAGTGTTGCAAAATTGTCTGTTAGTTGGGTGTGGACAATTGTTAAATAAATGTCCCGGTTGTCTGCAGAACCAGCATTTAGCTTTCGATCTCTGGGGACAGTCAGTGGTTCTGTGGCCGGTCTGATTGCAGGTCCAACACCTGCTGTCCCATTGGGTCGTTCGTCGCTGTCCAATCTGTGCCTCAGAAGGGACTGGAATGGCCGTTCTTCTTTCTATTGGTGGGTTTGTCAAATCCGGCTCCAAGGTGGGTCTTGTTGTATTGGTTACACGTTTGGCCCGTAGTCTTCCCCTTTCCAGTCGATAGAGCAAGATTTCTAAATCCCGTACAGTTCGAGGTTCGTATAGGCTGACTATTTCCTGGTATATTTGCTTCTATGGTCGGTTAGAGTTGGAGGTCTTTCCAGTCGTTTAAAAAGATTTAACATTTTGGCCATATAGACTGCCACAGGTTCATCAGGGCCCTGTTTTCGTTGGCTAATCTCTATTGTCAACAGACGGTCGTAATCGGGGTCTCTGAAAGCTCTCCTTAGTTCCACTAGAAGTTCTTTCCAGGAATTAACCTTGGCTCGATACAATCGATATATCTGTAGCGCCGATCCTTCAAAAAGTCCAGACGCTGAGTGTAGTAGTTCGTCTTCGGAAATACCGTAGTCTAGCCTTTTGTCCTCTACTTTCTCTAGGAAGGCTTCGAGACTTTGTCGTGGGTCATCTCCCGTGAAGATTAAGTTCCATTTATGAACGGTGACAGTACTGTGTGGGGAGTGTTCTCCTCTTCTACAGCTACGTGCTGGTCTAGGATCCTCATTGTCTCGTGGTTCTCTTTGCGGTGTGGCTGTTCGTTCGCCTGATAGATCCCGAAGTTCTCATGTGAAGCGCGTAATCGTGTCTTCAAAAGGTTCGTTTCCCAGAAGGCCTTGGTCTCTCGGTTCTGGAGCTTCGTCACACTGCCCACACAAAAGTAGTATTCTGTTTAATAATTCCGCTCTGGTTGTCATAAGATCATCTATCGTGATTGCGTTAAGCCTGTTCAGAAGATGCCATATCTTAGTTTCAATTTTAGACATATTTTTAGGTGTCTCGGTCATAAGTTCCTCAAGTTCGGCTATTTTCCTCTTGCTTTCTTCTATATCATTTTCTTGTCGGTCGTCAGGTAATGTTCTGTTCAATGCAATGCCTGTTTTTTCCACTTTTATTATCTGTCGTAACTTTTTCCTTAAGTCATCTACCGTAGTTTCTTCAGGGACAACGCATCCTTTTGATGTGACTTCCCATAAGTGTTCGTCCTTTGTAAGTCGATTAATATCCATTTTAGAACCCGTTATTTAGCTACAAAGGTCAATTAGTATCCTTGTCAAGGCACCATTTGTCGCGTTTCTTATTACGCTTATTTATTCATTAGGGATACTATAATTTTACTACCGGCATGGATTATGCGCAGTAGCGACACTTTGTAGCTTAGAAAAAAAATAATAAAATAAAATTCAAAGTATAAGGTTTTTTTTATTGAAATAAAAATATAATTTAAATGAACAGAAAATAATATATAAACAAAACCGTTCTCCAAATAATAAAAAAAAAAGAATTGAAATAATTATTATAAGTAAATGTCAATGTTGCCAACAATTAGGCCTACTGGTCCGCGCGCAGAACTATTGCCCGGTCAGCTCCCGTCAATAATAGTTCTGTAGTTCTTACTAGATACAGTTCCACCCGGTCAACTCCCGTCAGTGTCAGCTGTACCTAGCAGACTAACCCCTTTTCACTATTTTGGGCCTTTTTTATACTCACGATTTGACATTGTACTTGCATTGACATTAACTTATTATGAGCTTGCCGAGCGCATTACATAATTTGGTCGTTTACAGAGTGTTCACAAAAAGACAAGATTAAAAAAAAATATTTTACTTTATAAAAAAAAAAATCGTTACAAAGTACCGGTCCTAAACCCAAACTAAATCTAATTTGAAATCTGACGCCATTTTATTTTTTTGTGTCCTATGAAACTCTCATATATCAATTTTCAAAAGGATCGGATAATTTTTACAAAACAGTTCATATGGCCGCCATTTTGAAAAATCTGACGTAATTTTATTTTTTTGTGTCCTATGAAACTCTCAAATATCAATTTTCTAAAGGATCGGATAGTTTTTACAAAAGAGTCCATATGGCCGCCATTTTGAAAAATCTGACGTCATTTTATTTTTTTATGTCCTATGAATCTCTCAAATATCAATTTTCGAAAGGATCAGATAATTTTTACAAAAAAGTACATATGGCCGCCATTTTGAAAAATTTGACGTCATTTTATTTTTTTGCGTCCTATGAAACTCTCAAATATCAATTTTCAAAAGGATCGGATAATTTTTACAAAAGAGTCCATATGGCCGCCATTTTGAAAAAACTGACATCATTTTATTTTTTTGCGTCCTATGAAACTCTCAAATATCAATTTTCAAAAGGATCGGATAGTTTTTACAAAAGAGTCCATATGGCCGCCATTTTGAAAAATCTGACGTCATTTTATTTTTTTGTGTCCTATGAAACTCTCAAATATCAATTTTCAAAAGGATCGGATAATTTTTACAAAAAATTACATATGGCCGCCATTTTGAAAAATCTGACGTCATTTTATTTTTTGTGTCCTATGAAACTCTCAAATATCAATTTTCAAAAGGATCGGATAGTTTTTACAAAAGAGTCCATATGGCCGCCATTTTGAAAAATCTGACGTCATTTTATATTTTTGTGTCCTATGAAACTCTCAAAAATCAATTTTCAAAAGAATCGGATGATTTTTACAACAGAGTACATATGGCCGCCATTTTGAAAAATCTGACGGCATTTTATTTTTTTTTGTTCTATGAAACTCTCAAATATCAATTTTCAAAGTGATCGGATAATTTTTACAAAAAAAATTTCAAATGGCGGCCATTTTGAAATCTGACGTCATTTTATTTTTTTGTGTCCTATGAAACTCTCAAATATCAATTTTCAAAAGAATCGGTTAATTTTTTCAAAAGTACCTAGTTAAGAGTCGGCCAATCCATATTCCTTCAGTTAGGCCTGCCCCATACACATGCTAATTTCTTGACATGAATAGTACTTTTATTTTATTATAACCGATCTCTATGATTATACTATCGGAAAAGAATATGTAATCTGTCAAAAATAATGTAGCTTTAATATTGAAAAAACTGGGCAGTTGCCGTCTTTATACATTTCGCAGACCCCCAATTAAACGTCCATTTGACTAAAAACATGTAAAAAATATATTTTTGTCTGCATATGTTAGGTTAGAATCTGAAATGTCAAATTAGACTTCTCGACTGTACTCCTTATCTATTAACGTCAGATTGAACTGTAAATTTTTTCGTGATGTCTGACCAAATTTTATACTAAAAACAGTCTTCATTAAATATGAAAACGCTATTTTCGCTATATATGAACGTAAATTTACACTTTTGTTAATTATTTTTTATATAAAATAAGGCTTTTATATTTAACGATTATTTTGAATTTTAGCGCTAATTAAACTATTAATTCGATCATCTTTGGTCATTTGTTTCCAACTGACAGTTCAAGAGCTGGGATAATCTATGGACATCCCGTATATTTGCATCTTCGTCTTACACATTGAGAGATATCTCAGCTCTTGGCCGTTTTAAAACCTAAATATCCAAGCTAATATAGCAGGCTCCGCCTCATACATAGGTTCTAATAGAATCTAATATTAACATTTTACATAAATGTGACAAAAAGTACCGGTCCTAAACCCAAACTAAATCTAATTTGTCATTTGCAGTAACAAAGTGACAGCTATTAAAAGTTTAACATTTCGATGCTCTATTGTTTATATATTTTTAAAAATGACATTATCCGCTGTAAAAAATGCAACATGACTTTTATATGCATCTCTGTCATTTCTCTGTCGCACTCATTAAGCAAACGGCGGCTCTTGGCGAAATTGAAAATTGGATTTTATAATCTAAAATTATGACTATCGGCTCGAGGATACATTTAAAAAGAATCTATAATACACAATTTATCTAATATTGACAAAAAGTACCCGCCCTAAATCCGTTTTTATGCCCGATTTTCATCTTTAGTTTTAAAGTGGCAGCCGATATTGAGTGATATATTCGCGGTGCATTTGTTTTGAATTTTCATCTATCGTAAACGGGTGACTTAAAGAATGACATACGTCGTTCAGACATACTATTTACTTGCGTCTCAGACACACCAATGGATTTTCAATTCCGTCACTCTTCTACGCGTTGATCACTCGCTTAAGTTAGACGGTGTCTTTTTCACTTTTTGCTCAATTCAGAGTAAAATCGCGTGAGACACCGTCTAAACTACGTCGAAAAAAAGAATAACGGCGAAATTTGTCTACGAATTAAAACGTTAAAAAAAGTCGTTTTGAGCGTATCTTTTGCACTTTCTAGTTAGAGTTTTTTCTTCCCGTTCGTTTAAAACATGTCCCGACACTGTGCGTTTAAATTCAACCGAGATATGAGCGATTTGCGGCTCCGTGTTAATCAAATGGCTTTTTTTATTTTCGCGATGGCGCCCGAAATTTCAGCCGAAAACGTCGCGACGCACACCCCAATAAAAGTGTGCAAAAAAGCCAAAAGTTTCCGATAAACGGCGCATCGGTGCGATTTTTTCTCGATTTTAGCCGAGCTTTCAAACATTCCGCAATGTTAATCTTATGGACGACTTTGTCGACTTTGAGAAATCGCCGGGGCTACGCCCCTCAAACGCAAGACACCAAATATAGCCTATACAATAGACCATATAGTCGTCTATTTGGCATTTTTTACATGATTTTTTTCCTCCAAACACTCCAAAATCCATAAAAACATAACTTTTTTTTTTCAATTTTTGCCTTTTAATATATAGAAGACTAGTTTACCTGCGCAAAACTTTTTTGCATGTGACAAAAACAGTTTATTAAAGTCCAAGTGTTTTGGTATAGGCCTGCGGCGCCGGCGGCCCTTCGGGCCGCCCTTTTAACTTTGTTTGCAACGTAAAACTTTTTTGCATGTGACTTTGCCATAGTTTTCAAAGATTGATGTATTTTGATACAGGCCTGCGGCATCAAAAGTTATTTACATATAGAAAATATTTTTGCATGTGACTTTGCTACAGTTTTCAAAGATTGATGTGTTTTGATACGGGCCTGCGGCGCCATAGGTTATTTGCGTATACAAAGATTTATTAGCATATTGTATATTTGCGATAGTTTTCAAAAGTTGGTGTGTTTTGATACAGGCCTGCGGCGCCAGATATGCGGCCCTTCGGGCCGCCAAACAGCAATTTTTTGTATATGCGAAACTTTTTTGAATTTTTGCAATAGTTTTCAAAGATGGATGTGTTTTGATACGGGCCTGCGGCGCCATAGGTTATTTGCATATACAAAGCTTTATTAGCATATTGTATATTTGCGATAGTTTTCAAAAGTTGTTGTGTTTTGATACAGGCCTGCGGCGCCAGATGTGCGGCCCTTCGGGCCGCCTCTCAACCATTTTTTGCAAATGCTAAACTTTTTTGCCCAATTGTGTGTTTGCAATAGTTTTCAAAGATTGATGTGTTTTGAACTAGGCCTGCGGCGCAAGATATGTGGCCCTTCGGGCCGCCAGTCTAACATTATTTGCATAGAAACATTATTTCATGTGTCTTTGCAATAGTTTTCAAAAATTGATATAGGTCTGCGGCGCAAAAAATGCAGCCCTTCATTATAACGAAGTCAGTATTTGGCCGCCAATTTGAAATCTGACGCCATTTTATTTTTTTGTGTCCTATGAAACTCTCATATATCAATTTTCAAAAGCATCGGATAATTTTTACAAAACAGTTCATATGGCCGCCATTTTGAAAAATCTGACGTCATTTTATTTTTTTGTGTCCTATGAAACTCTCAAATATCAATTTTCAAAAGGATCGGATAGGTTTTACAAAAGAGTCCATATGGCCGCCATTTAAAAAATCTGATGTCATTTTATTTTTTTGTGTCCTATGAAACTCTCAAATATCAATTTTCAAAAGGATCGGATAATTTTTACAACAGAGTACATATGGCCGCCATTTTGAAAAATCTGACATCATTTTATTTTTTTGTGTCCTATGAAACTCTCAAATATCAATTTTCAAAAGGATCGGATAGTTTTTACAAAAGGGTCCATATGACTGCAATTTTGAAAAATCTGACGTTATTTTATTTTTTTGTGTCCTATGAAACTCTCAAATATCAATTTTCAAAAGGATCGGATAATTTTTACAAAAAATTACATATGGCCGCCATTTTGAAAAATCTGACGTCATTTTGTTTTTTTGTGTCCTATGAAACTCTTAAATACCAATTTTCAAAAGGATCGGATAGTTTTTACAAAAGAGTCCATATAGCCGCCATTTTGAAAAATCTGACGTCATTTTATTTTTTTGTGTCCTATGAAACTCTCATATATCAATTTTCAAAAGGATCGGATAATTTTTACAAAAAATTACATATGGCCGCCATTTTGAAAAATCTGACGTTATTTTATCTTTTTGTGTCCTATGAAACTCTCAAATATCAATTTTCAAAAGGATCGGATGATTTTTACAACACAGTACATATGGCGGCCATTTTGAAAAATCTGACGTCATTTTATTTTTTTGTGTCCTATGAAACTCTCAAATATCAATTTTTAAAAGGATCGGATGATTTTTACAAAAGAGTACATATGGCCGCCATTTTGAAAAATCTGACGTCATTTTATTTTTTTGTGCCATATGAAACTCTCAAATATCAATTTTCAAAAGGATCGTATGATTTTTACAACAGAGTACATATAGCCGCCATTTTGTAAAATATGACGTCATTTTATTTTTTTGTGTCCTATGAAACTCTTAAATATCAATTTTCAAAAGAATCGGATAATATTTACAAAAAAGTACATGTGGCCGCCATTTTGAAAAATCTGACGTCATTTTATTTTTTTGTGCCATATGAAACTCTCAAATATCAATTTTCAAAAGGATCGTATGATTTTTACAACAGAGTACATATAGCCGCCATTTTGTAAAATATGACGTCATTTTATTTTTTTGTGTCCTATGAAACTCTTAAATATCAATTTTCAAAAGAATCGGATAATATTTACAAAAAAGTACATGTGGCCGCCATTTTGACAAATCTGACGTCATTTTATTTTTTTGTGTCCTTTGAAATTTAAAAATATCAATTTTCAAAAGGATCAGACAATTTTTACAAAAAATTTCAAATGGATGCCATTTTGAAATCTGACGCCGTTTTATTTTTTTGTATCCTATAAAACTCCCAAATATAAATTTTCAAAAGGATCGGATAATTTTTGCAAAAGTACATAATCAGAGTTGGTCAAACCGTATTTCTTCAGCGAGGTCTTTGCCCCCTATGTAGACACGCGCTAATTTGGTGACAATATAATAGCAGTGTAATCTCTCTTACAGCTCTATTTAATAATAATAATAATAATAATAATAATAATTTATTGACCAAAAAAAAGATCAAAAGGGTTAAACGAGTTCAGCATAAAATGCTGCTTTTCAACTCACCCTCACACAAAAACAAATCAACAACCATTTGTGAACAGAATACAATAACATACAAAGATACACAAAAATAGAAATAATAATATTGGTAACAGTGGCAACTCATAATTGTTTAATTTAAAAAATAATACTTAATAAGATAGTAGAAACATATGATATCAATTGTGGCTGTTTTGAATCCATTCTTTGAGCCTTACTTTAAAATTTCTAATACTTAAGGATTTGATTTCATTTGGTAATTTGTTATACCAATGAGCTGCCATGTAGGTAAAGCTCTTAGTAAATTTAGTAGTACGAAATCTAGGAATATCGAGGCGTTTACAGCATCTTTGATTTTACCAAGAAATTATTTTACATTTTGTTAAAGAAAATAATTGAATTTAGGAATATACCTACACTATATTATAAAAATAATTAAAATCTGTCAAAATTAATACTGTTTATATATACAAAACAATGGGCAGTGCCGTTTTTAAACATTACGTGGGGCTCCAATTTAACGCTATTTGACTAAAAACACCTAAAAAAAATAAAAATTTTCGATTTTTGTTAGGTTAAAAATATCATCTGACAGCGAGGTATGGTTATAATTAATATAATAGTGATTGTTCAGTTGAATCGTGGCTCCATAAATCGTATATAAAAGTTACAATTATATTAGGTATAAATTATTGATCTCCATTGTAAAAAGAGCTTTTGAAATTCAATTATCTGTCGAATTTCGATTAAACACATTGATTTTAACGTTAAATTTTCATCTTTCACTGAAAAGTATATAGCTGTCAGATTTCGCTTAAACTCAATAAACAATCTTTTGAACGAACATTTTAGTCTTATGTTCGCATTTTGTTTCAAGAAATGACAGTTCAAGTAGTGATAATCTATGGACATTCCGTCTATTTGCATCTTCGTCTGACTCTAACACATATCATGACTTCTCTCTTTTTGCTCTTGGCCGTTTTAATACTTAAATATCTATGCTAATATCAAACTATCTGGCTCATACAATCGTTCTAATGCAAACTAAAATTCACATTTTACATAAATTTGACAAAAAGTACCGGTCCTAAACTCAAACTGAAGCTAATTTGTCATTTGCAGTAACAAAGTGACAGCTATTAAAAGTTTAACATTTCGATGCTGTATTGTTTATATATTTTTAAAAATGACATTATCCGCTGTAAAAAATGCAACGTGACTTTTATATGCATCTCTGTCTTTTCTCTGTCGCAATCATTAAGCAAACGGCGGCTCTTGGCGAAATCGAAAATTGGATTTTATAATCTAAAATCATGGCTAGCGGCTCGAGGATACATTTAAAAAGAATCTATAATTCACAATTTATCTAATATTGACAAAAAGTATCCGCCCTAAATCCGTTTTTATGCCCGATTTTCATCTTTAGTTTTAAAGTGACAGCCGATATTGAGTGATATATTCGCGGTGCATTTGTTTTGAATTTTCATCTATCGTAAACGGGTGACTTAAAGAATGACATACGTCGTTCAGACACACTATTTACTTGCGTCTCAGACACACCGATGGATTTTCAATTCCGTCTCTCTTCTACGCGTTGATCACTCGCTTAAGTTAGACGGTGTCTTTTTCACTTTTTGCTCAATTTAGAGTAAAATCGCGTGAGACACCGTCTAAACTACGTCGAAAAAACAATAACGCCGAAATTTGTCTACGAATTAAAACGTTAAAAAATGTCGTTTTGAGCGTATCTTTTGCACTTTCTAGTTAGAGTTTTTTCTTCCCGTTCGTTTAAAACACGTCCCGACACTGTACGTTAAAAATTGACCGAGATATGAGCGATTTGCGGCTCCGTGTTAATCAAATGGGCTTTTTTTATTTTCGCGATGGCGCCCGAAATTTCAGCCGAAAACGCCCCAACGTACACCCCGTTAAAAGTGTTTAAAATGGCCAAAAGTTTCCAATAAACGGCGCATCGGTGCGATTTTTTTTCGATTTTAGCCGAGCGTTTGAAAATCACTCGCAATGTTAATCAAATGCAATGCAGACCCAACTTTGAAAAATCACCGGGGCTACGCCCCTCAAACGCAAGACACCAAATATAGCCTATACAATAGACCATATTCTCGTCTATTTGGCATTTTTTGAACGATTTTTTTCCTCCAAACACTTCTAAATCCATAAAACATAACTTTTTTTTTTCAAATTTTTGCACTTTAATATATAAAGACTAGTTGACCTGCGCAAAACTTTTTTGCATGTGGCAAAAACAGTTTTTTACAGTCCAAGTGTTTTGGTATAGGCCTGCGGCGCCGGCGGCCCTTCGGGCCGCCCTTCTGCCTTTGTTTGCAACGTAAAACTTTTTTGCATGTGACTTTGCCATAGTTTTCAAAGATTGATGTGTTTTGATACAGGCCTGCGGCATCAAAAGCTATTTACATATAGAAAATATTTTTAGCATGTGTCTTTGCTATAGTTTTCAAAGATTGATGTGTTTTGATACGGGCCTGCGGCGCCATAGGTTATTTGCATATGCAAAGCTTTATTAGCATATTGTATATTTGCGATAGTTTTCAAAAGTTGGTGTGTTTTGATACAGGCCTGCGGCGCCAGATGTGCGGCCCTTCGGGCCGCCTATCAGAATTTTTTTGCATATGCGAAACTTTTTTGCATGTATCTTTGCAATAGTTTTCAAAGATGAAAATGTTTTGATATAGGCCTGCGGCGCCAGATACGCGGCCCTTCGGGCCGCCTGTCAACTATTTTTTGCATGTATCTTTGCAATATATTTCAAAGATTGATGTGTTTAAATATAGGCCTGCGGCGCCAAAGGTTATTTGCATATACATAACTTTTATTTGTTTATAGTGTCTTTGCAATAATTTTCAAAGACTGATATGCTTTGACATAAGCCTGCGGCGCCGGTCTGCCAGTATTTGCATATGCAAAACATTTTTGCATGTGCCGGCAAGTTTTTAAAAAGTAATGTTTTGATATAGACCTGCGGCGCAAAAATGCGGCCCTTCGGGCCTTAATATTGTGAATTTAAGTTTATGTTGGTCAAAGATGACAGTAAACGGGCCTCCGGCCGCAATAGTGTCATATATTTTTTTATATCTACGTTAATAAAGTACTTTTTGCTTTTATCTTTTGTTAGCTTTGGAACATTATGTATTTCACCAATAAAAATATTGTGACCTTACAGTTTCGAAATTTCATATAGTAATTCAATCTTTGAATTTATTACGAACTGAACGAATTAAGATAATTATTAAATCTATTTTTAAATTATCCAAAAAAGGCTTCTTATTTTACTGCAATAATAATATGATTGAATAACATCAGTACGTAAAAGATGCGATCCTTCAGCCAAAGTTTGATCATTTTTTAACTTTATATATTGGTCAACAGAATTAAAGCAAACATATCGCTTGCCTTAATTACAATTTTTTTCCGGATCCGTTCACAGAAAGATTTTTTTTTAAATAAATTTCCTGTGAATGGATACCGATAAAAATTAATTATTAGTAATGAAATTATTTTCTTTCAAAATTTGATTATTTTGAAGGTGATATTATTCAATCATTGTTTAGATTTTAACAAAATCAACACAATAAATTTTATACAGTTTATTTTAAGTGCTAACCGATCAATACATTATTTACAGTTTTAGCTATTGTATATTTACGGACATTGAAATATTTATAAAATCATGGTTTTTTCTCTTCGACAAATTGTTGCATTTATTGTGACTCGGATTTTTACTGCTGTATGCGTCTAGTCCGTAACTTTCTCCTTGTTCTGGAAACCGTTGTGTGGAATCATAGAAATCTGGAAAAATTGAACAAAAGCAAGCAGACAAATTCTTCTAATTTTATGAAATATTTTTTAATTTAACTTTATAACTATAGTCTATTCATTTCCAAGATAGTGATTTTGTGTGCGTGATTCGCTCGTGTCCCTTTGTTTCTTGGGTTGTGATTGGTCGTCGGGAGAATTTCAAAATTTGCAAATGTACTTATTTATTCTATTGTAAGCTGTAGATAAGTGACGCTGCTGAAACGTATTTTTTTGAATTACTCTGTCTTTGAAATGAATAGACTATATATTTTAAATTATATCTGTGACATCAAATGCTATTTTTTTTTTTAATTAGACTTTTTATGACAACTTTCCACACCACCTTTGAGGTATTGTCGCAGGCGCGTTACTCCCTTTTTTAACATGGCGGAGTTCCCCGATAGGCCTATACCATGGAGTTAAATACGGATTCTTAACTCACATTTTATGTCCTTCCGAGAACACAGTTGTCGGCATGTTGAGGACTCTGCGGTGTTGTATACCTGTAAAAAAAAAAGCATTAGTTTTATTATAACTATATTATATTATCCTTTATCACTTTTATTTAATACACGTTACAATTCTCTAGATCGTAACGTGTTATATGCAGCTGTATAGCACGCCCTTATCACCGCAGCGACTGGGCGGAATACAGTGCATATATAATTCTTATTTAAATTTCTCACTTCATGTCCACTTATCACTTTTATTTAATACACGCTACAATTCTCCAGAACGTAACGTGTTATATGCAGCTGTATAGCACGCCCTTATCACCGCAGCGACTGGGCGGAATACAGTGCATATATAATTCTTATTTAAATTTCTCATTTCACGCGCACTTATCACTTTTATTTAACACACGCTACAAATCTCCAGATCGTAAACGTGTTACATGCACTGTAGCACGCCCTTATCACCGCAGCGACTGGGCGGCATCTAGTGCATATATAATTCTTATTTAAATTTCTCACTTCACGCCCAGTTATAATTTTTATTTAACACACGCTACAAATCTCCACATCGTAAACGTGTTACATGCACTGTAGCACGCTCTTATCACCGCAGCGACTGAGCGGCGTCCAGTGCATATATAATTCTTATTTAAATATTTCATTTAAGTCCACTTATCACGTTTATTTAACACACGCTACAATTCTCTTAGATCGTAACGTGTATATGCACTGTAACCGATACCCCACAATTCGTTAATTCGACCAGTGGGGCATACAGTGCACATTATTATTTAAATTTTTCACCTTTTCACATTTATTTTATTACACTCGCAGTTTAATTTTCCAGTACTTCCTTGTACACGACATTCGTAGTATACGACGCGGCGCTTCCTTCGATGAGTTTTCCTTGTTTCGTTGTCGGTGAAATTTGTATAAACTGTATTTCTTCAATACTTGTTTCATTTAATTCGGTATTATTATTTTTGGTTTTTCTTTTCCAAAAATTTTGTATGCAAATTTTTTGTTTATAGATTACAATAATCATTAAAACTAAAAATATAATACAAAATAAAGTTATATTACTAAATAATATATAATGATATTTATCTGTATCGTTATTATCTTCTAGTATGAATTTGTTATCATCTATTAATTCATGTAATTTCGATAGCTGTACTTTTTCTAAATTTATAGGTTTAATATTTAATATTTTGGGATTTTTATTAGGATTAGGTAATACTAATTCTGTTTTTATTTTTGCTAATTCTGAATTTTCATAGAATTGATTATCAATTTTAAAGTAACATCCTCTAGGGATTTCTATAAGTGTTATACTTTTTAAAACAGGAATTGTTTTACAATTACTGTGTATTTTAACAGCTTTTTGCGTTAATACAATATAATGTCTTTTATCAATAACTTCAATAGTGGTTGTATTGGGAGTAATTATAGGTTGAAATGTACAGTCTTTTATCATTTCTTTACTTATTAATAATTGCATACAATCAGTACTTTTAATATGTGTTTTAGGTAACTTAAAATTACATAGCATTGATTTATCATATTTTGGACAGTTATTGTCGCTATACCAATAATAATCGTTATTCATTGTTATATATGGCTTTTTTATTTTAATAACATAATTTTGTTTTGTAGGTATCGGTATCAATTGATATTGTTTATAACTTTCAGCGTATGTGATTGGAATACTTAAAATAAAATTTAAAGTCATATCTTTACAATACACTGATGTTTCTGTAACTTGATAGTAATATCCTATATTATGAAGATCTACATTGAAAGGCATTTCTTGTGGAGAATATATTTCTAAAATTTTATTAAGTTGATTCAAAAAGGCTTTAGGTTTAATGACACTTGTATGTAAATGACCATTACGTGCAAAAGTAAGTGATATCTCTAAATCTGTTAGAATTTGTAAAATAATTTCTAAACTCGTTAGTATAAGATTCGTAATTATAGTTCGATTGAAATTTCCAATTAATCTATTTAAATGTTTTTCTATTTCAAGTTGATTTCTGTTTAAAATGACAAGAGTATCATTAAATTTTTTCAAAATTTCTAAATTTAGTGTTAACTGTTTGTTGGTTGCTGAAACAATTTTATGTTGATTTCTTTTTAATTTTTCTATTTCTAAATCATATCGTTCGGCATCTTTAGAATCCAAATTACCTGTTACTAATTTTACTATATGTCCTAATCCATCGATAAGGCCACGTTTATCTCTGGTATGAGTTTCTGGCAATAAATTACTTAATTTATCATAACAAGTTTTTAACTGGTGAACTATTAGGGGTTGAAAAGTTATAAAGGTTAAAGTTTCGCTTGAGTTTAAGGGATCTAAAGAATTGTCGATGAAATTTAATCTTTCTAAAATTTGTTTAATATCAAAATAATGAACTAACATGTGTTTAGTCTTGAAAATTTTGGCTTCGCCTAAAAACAGGGGTAAAACACCGGGGTTGTCAGATATGTCCGTCAGCTGAAGTTCCTGGTTTAGGACTCTTGTCAGTATTGTCAGGCATAGTCTGTAATTTTAATGGTCTTTTTATTTGTTGTTTATGATACTCACCGGTATCTGTTAGTATTTTGTTACTATTATCAGTTAAACATTGTTTCGCTTTAAATTTGGGGAGTGCTTTATTTCTACTTTTTGATTTTAAGTAAATTTTTGATTTTGGGTCAAATTTTGGTGGATCTTCTAATTTTTCGTTAGCTTTTTCTATTCTAGTTTCTTTTATTTGTGTGCATTTATCGTGTATATTTTTATAAAGATCGGTAGTTGTTTTTTTATGATTTAAAATATAATCGGAATAAAATTTCTTGTTTAAATCTATACTAAGTATGTCTGAATTTTCTAAATGTCCTGTTATTATTTCTAACGGTGTGAGTTTAGTAAGAGAATGTATAGTATTATTGTAGGCTAGTATTGCGTATTGCATTTGATTTTCTATAGTTCTATTTGGATTTGTAGAGTCTAGAATTCGTAGGTGTTCGATAAGTGTAGAATGTAGTCTTTCAACAGTTGCGTTAGATTGTGAATGTAATTTTGTTGTAAGATGTATAGATATTTTGTGAAGGGTACAAAATTCTCGAAAAATTGCATTAGTAAATTCGGGTCCATTGTCTATTTTTATCACTAAAGGTGTTCCATGGTGACTGAAAAATTCAATGAGACGATCTGTGATAGGAATAACATTACATCCGGGAATTGAATAGGCTGAACTAAATTTTGAAAATTCGTCAATAATTGTTAAAAATTTTTGATTTTTGTATTGAAAAACATCTAATGACAGAATTTCAAAAGGTTTGTTAGGAACTGGAATCATTTGTAATTTTGGTTTTATCGGTTGTCTATCATACTTGTGTACTTGACAAGTTTCACAATTATTTATATATCTAGTTATATCTTCTTTCATAGAAGGCCAGTAATACCTTCTTTGTATATGCAACAGAGTTTCATTTATACCTCTATGATTGGTTTTAGATAGGTGATAATTATTTATTATGTCTTGTTGTTCTAATTGATTTTCTACATCTTCTAAAATTTTGATTGTTTGAAATAATTGATAAGCTTGATTTTTAAATGTTTTCTGCAAAGTTTGAACAAATTGGGGGTAATGTGTTTTATTCTCAAAATATAGACCGTATCGTTTTTTTGGATTTATATATTCTTTAAATAAATTTATTACATATGTTTCCAGGTTTTGGATAGGGATATTTGCAATAATTTTGGTTTTTTTGGAATCGTGTATATTTACTAATTTAGGTTTTTGTATCTTAGACAAATTTGTAAATTTTATTATAATTTGGTTAGCGAATAAATTTATTGGTTTTTCGGATATGGGGATCTCTAGAATAGGGTTTTCTTGTTGGGAATGTACTGTATTGTCAGAGTCAGAGTCGTTTTCTTGAATGATATTGGGTGTGTCAAAATTTAAGGATGTACTAGGCACTGGGTTAAGATCTTCGAGAAGTATTTCTTCTAAATCTTGTAGGTCAGGTGGGTGTTCTATATTTGGAAATAAGGACATATTGTCAGGTGGTTCTTCAGTTTCTTTATTGTGAATTTCAATTCGGGAAAGGGCATCAGCATTTGTGTTTTTTATACCTTTTTTATAAATAATGTTGTTATTTCGAATATGTAAATTAATTTTGGTGGTGGGTGATATAAGTGCTAAATTATTAAAGTCTAAACTTATTTTCAGTTTTCTAAAGTTATCGATGCCAATTAATCCGTCAAAATAATTATGAAATTTAAATAAATGGAAAGTTAAATTTTGATCAGAATTAAATTCAGTAAAACTGGGTATATTTATAATACCATTGCAATCATGTTTGTTAAAAATGGTTGTTACAGTAAATTTTGATTTTACAATTTTATTTTCAAAATATTTTATTGCTAAGTCCGGGTTTATGAAGGATTTTGAGGAACCCGCGTACGGCGTGCATCGCGCGAGCCCTCGAAAACGCGACGTACAGCTGACCGTGCGCGAATACGGGCTTCGAGAGGTATATGCCCACTTTTTCGAGGGTCGATCCTTGGGCCTTGTTAATCGTCATCGCGTAAGCAGGACGAATGGGGAACTGCCGCCTTTTCAATTTAAAAGGCAAGTCGCTATCGGCTGACGTCAGATCCAATCTCGGAATAAAAACCCTGTTGCCTTCGAACCTTCCGGTTATTATTTGTGCATCTATGCAATTTTCCATCAAGTTTTTAACTATCAATCTGGTACTGTTACACAGACCTTGTCTCACTTGTAAATTCCTCAGCAGCATTATTATTGTGCCGGTTTTCAACGTGAGTTCATGAGGCGGCAGTCCGGACGGCGTTATTGAATTGAGAAATTCGACGCTGAAATTGCTCCGTTCTTCTTCGTCATCGGTCACTATCGAATCCACGCTGTTATAGGACTTAGTCTGACCGTCGAGCAAATCTATGATTCTCGCATTCAACAACGCGCAGTCGTCATTTCGCGGACACAATATGGCTGTCTTATGGACTGATTCGCCAGTCGCTAAGGCATTTTCGTTGAACATTTCCGATACTACGTCGTCTACCATACACACGTCCGGTACGGCTATGGTATCGTTCGGTAATCCGACGTGGTTTTCGAGTTTGCCTTCTCCGAGTTCTCGAAGCCAGTTTGAAAACTCCGTTTCATCTGCGTTCGCCCGCATATTCCTCGTGAGCGAGAACGTTCTGAATTGCGCCCACAAATGACAGTTCTTCACGCAATTTTCCACAACTTTTGTCCTGTTTGCGTTGCGGACGACAGGTAGGCATTGGCGAAAATCACCGCCGAGAAGGACGACCTTGCCGCCGAATGGTCTGTCCACGTTTGTAATGTCTCTTAATGCTCTGTCGACGGCTATCAGAGACGTGGCCGGTGCCATGGTAATTTCGTCCCAGATAATTACCTTTGCCGCGTTGATCGCCTGTGCCTGCGGTGTGCCCGGCTTCAAACCGGACGTCGATGTGTCCAATAACGGTACCGATAGTTTGAACTGTGAATGTACTGTTCTGCCTCCCTTTAACAGTAGCGACGCAATTCCTGTCATGCAACCGCGATTACGGAAACGTTCATTCCTCTCAACGCACTGATGAGTGCGTTATACAAAAACGTTTTTCCAGCGCCGCCTACACCATCAAGGTAAAAGTATCGGGCGCGTATTTCGGCGTTTTCGACGGATGTCATTACTTCCGTAAAGACCTCCCTTCTAAGGGGCTACTACCTTAACGTGGTAGAAGGGTTTGTGTACCTCAATGACCCAGAGAGTGATGCCAGCGGGAGCCTAGTGCTCCTGGAAGGGTCACCCATGCTGGTAAGGTCAAAGGATAGAGGTCAGACGAAACGTAGCCCACCCTGTCCCGATAGTGAAGGTGTCATGCGACCCGTGCCGATGTACTTGAAAGGCCGAGGGACTTTTAATGTTCGGTCACTAACGGAGCGCTTGGAGTACCTGGGTGCCCTCCAAGGATACAGTTAACCCTTACCGTGGTAAGAGGCGCTGCTGCGGTGGACTTATAATTCCTCGCTACTCGTGGGAACAAGTATGGAGAAAAAAAATAAAACAAAAACAAAACAAAACCCCGACGACAGTTCGGGTTTCCGAGAGCCCAGTGCTCTCAGATTCGTCTGTCGATACTCAAGTTCAGTTGAGGGCACAACTAGCCCACACTGTTCCTGAGGTCGAGACTCTAGATCAGGTGAGGGCACAACCAGCCCACACAGATCTGGAGGCACCAAGCACCAGTCGAGCGGGCACTTCAGCCGGCGACGCACTGGATTTAGTTCCTGGAGTGGAAGGACTGGCCATCGAACCAGTCCGTATCTCTGGGTCTCAAAAGCGAAAGCTAATCAGAGACAGGGTTCTTGCTAGGGGGGAGAAATATATCCGACCCAGACCCCACAAGAAAACTTCTCGTGCAGCAGAGACAGCAACAGGACCACGGACCAGTGGGACCGCTGAAACTGCTCCGAGTAATAAGGGGCCAAAAACCCCTAATCCGGGCAAACGTCCGCGATCGGATGGTTCCACTCCCTCATCCGCTAGGGCTACTACTAAGAGGCCCCGCAATGATGAGGCGAGGATGGATTTCAGGGAGGCTCTCACGGGGACTAAGATGGCCGTTGTGAGAGAATCACACCCTGAGCAGAAATTGTCAAAGGAGGAGGCGGACAATCTTCGCACAGAAATTATGTCGCTCATCGTCAAGAGCAAGGGCGTGTTCCCTAAATTCGAGAGATGCGCGTACGATGCAGCTGGTGGGCTAGTCTTTTCTTGCAAAGATGAGGCTACAGTCTCATGGCTGAAAAATTCAGTGGCTTCCTTGAATCCTTTCAAGGGGATTGCTCTTAAAGTGGGTCCTTCGAAGACCCTAATTAGAGCATCTAAAATCCTGATGTGGGTCCCGAAAACCACTCTGGATTCGAAGGCTACTGACTGTCTGAAACTCCTTCATGCTCAGAATGAAGGACTTAAGACCAAGGACTGGACGATAGTCAACAGACGGGAGGAAACCAATGGGCAAACTCTAGTCTGTTTAGCCGATGAGGAGTCGATGGAGACCTTAAAAAGGTTAAACCTCAAGCCATATTTGGGGGTAGGCCGGGTCAATATCAGGATCCTCTCTGAACCTACACCTGTGGATAGGGAAGATGAAGGTGTTGCAAATCAACCTGCAACATAGTAAGGCAGCAACAGCTGCACTAGCCCGGCGAATTAAAGCCGAGAACTTAACCCTGGTCCTTATACAAGAGCCCTGGATTTTCCGGGGCCGAGTTATGGGATTGGGGGGACTGGGAGGTAAGGTGATCTATGACACCACATCAGACAGGGTTAGGGCCTGCATTTTTGTAGGCAACTACCTGTCGCAACTCCCTCTACTTGAGTTCTGTTCCAGAGATGTCGCAGTAACCAAAGTAAAACTTCACATGGAGAACAGACATATGGAGGCCATTGTAGCCTCCATATATTTCCCATATGAAGATCCACTTCCGTCACCGGAAGTGGAAAAGTTAGCAACCTTCTGTCGGGGGTCTCAGCAACACCTACTGGTAGGCTGCGACGCTAATGCTCACCACGTAGTATGGGGAAGCAGCAATACGAACAAAAGAGGAGAGTACCTTTTAGATTTTATTCTAAGGGAAAATTTTGTTCTACTTAACTCGGGCAGCGAACCAACATTTGCAAACCGAGTCAGATCTGAAGTCATTGACGTCACCTGGGCAACATCATTTCTCAGCCAACAGGTGAATGGATGGCACGTTTCGACGGAACCATCCTTGTCGGACCACAGACACATTCTCTTCCATATATCTGGTGATATGGAGGATAAGACGCACTACAGAAATCCAAGGAAAACCGACTGGGGACTATACAATGAGACCCTGAAAGTTCAATTGGAAGGAGTAGGATATCCTAATAGGGGAGCCACTGGTATTGAGGAGACAGCCAACCAACTACGGGAGGCAATTATCTCCTCATATCATCAGAGCTGCCCTATAACTAGGAAAACCTCTAATCGCAAGGTAAGCTGGTGGAATGATGAACTTGCAAACTTGAGGAAACAAACTCGCTTGCTATTTAATAGAGCGAAGAAATCCGGAACGTGGGGCGAATACCACAAAGCCCCCACCACGTATAATCAGGCCATTCGAAGAGCCAAGAGAAAATCCTGGAGAGACTTCTGCCAGGAAATCGAGAGCACAACAGCTTGCTCTCGATTGAATAAGATCTTATCGAAAGATCCTATCAACCCGGTAGGGACATTAAAGAAACCCAACGGGACATACACAAAAACTGGAAAAGAAACCCTAGAGATTCTCCTGGGCACTCATTTTCCTGATTCACGCTGTGTAGGAACTCCCCTTGATTTACAGGATAATCCCACTGTGGCCTATAGAGCAACGCGGGAATCCTGGGTGCTAGCGAAGGAGGTCGTTACACACAGTAAAATTAAATGGGCATTAGACTCTTTTAGCTCATTTAAATCAGCAGGCCCCGATGGCATAATACCAGCTCTATTGAAGCAAGGGGCCGATCAGCTGATCCCACATCTACTCCGTCTATTTAGGGCCAGTTTAGCTTTTGGCTATATCCCTAATAGCTGGACAAAAGTGAAAGTGGTATTTATTCCAAAGCCGGGCAAATCGTCTTATACCCAGGCTAAGGCCTATAGACCAATCAGTCTGTCGTCTTTCATTTTAAAGACGTTAGAAAAACTCATTGATAGGTACATCCGAGGAAGAGGGCCGAATAACCTTCTCTTTTCGGAGTATCAACATGCCTATCAAGCAGGAAAGTCCTGTCAGACAGCGCTTCACCAGCTGATTAGCAGGATAGAAAAATCTCTGGATACAAAGGAGATAGCCTTAGGGGCTTTCCTTGACATTGAAGGGGCGTTTGATAACACATCATTTGTGTCTATTGAGTCAGCCCTTCGTGAAAAGGATTGCTCACCTACTCTAACTAAATGGGTAGGCAACATGCTAAGAAGCAGGAAAATACATGCCACACTGTTTGAGGATACGTTGGAGGTATCTGCCGCCCGAGGTTGTCCACAGGGGGGGGTACTATCACCCTTACTGTGGAACCTTGTGGTGGACAAACTCCTAACAAGACTCAATCAAATGGGAATGTATACTCAAGGCTATGCAGACGATGTTGTTATCATGGTCCGAGGAAAATATATGGATATCTGTCTAGATCTTATGCAGACAGCTCTAACAGTGGTCCAGACTTGGTGTGAGGGGGAAAACCTCAAAGTCAACCCCCAAAAAACCGTAATTGTCACGTTCTCCAGGAAAAGAAAGCTGGAGCCTAATAGAACTCTTCGCCTCTTCGAAGGAGAACTACAGATGTCCAAAGCGGTGAAGTATCTGGGCTTGAACCTAGACTCAACACTCAGCTGGAATATACATCTAGATAAAGTGCTAAAAAGAGCAAAAACGTCTTTGATGATGGCCCGTCGCTCTTTTAGCAGATCCTGGGGACTTAACCCCAGATTAACATTTTGGCTATATACCACAGTAATCAGACCCGGACTAACGTATGGGGCACTACTATGGTGGCCAAAGCTTCAACAGACTACTGCTAAAAACAAAATGGCGAGTCTGCAACGTCTAGCAACCCTAGGCGTAACAGGTGCCATACGCAGCACCTCATCTGCTGCTTTGGATGTGACCCTAAACCTCCCACCATTACATTTATACGTAATGGAAGAAGCGAGGCTGGAAGCATCCCGGCTACAGAATGCGGGGCAGTGGAGAGATGTAAAAATTGGTCACACCCGCATTACTGGAATCATAGATGACCACACATTAAGTATGTTGTCGGACAGAATGACTCCAGTCTATTGCTTTAACAGGACCTATGACACTATCATTCGTGATAGAGAGGAACTGAAGAAAATTATCCCACAGTTATCAAACAGCCTTATCTGGTATACGGATGGCTCAAAGATGACCAGTGGAGTCGGAGCTGGAATCCACGGTGAGAGACCGAGGAGAGACATAAGTCTGAGCCTAGGAACTCACGCCTCAGTTTTCCAAGCTGAAGTAATGGCGATTGCTGTATGTGCACAGGAGAATATTGCGAGGGGCTATCGAAACCAGCCAATCCGTATTCTATCTGACAGCCAAGCAGCAATTAAAGCCTTACAATCCTACAAATTCAGCTCTAAGCTGGTATGGGATTGTCATCAATTACTAAATGACCTGGGTGGGAGAAACAAAGTTCTCTTAATGTGGGTGCCAGGTCATGAAGGAATCCAGGGCAATGAAAAAGCGGATACCCTTGCTAGACAAGGAGCCTCTGTGAAATTCATTGGACCAGAACCAGTCTGTGGGATTTCTTACAAATGTGTTCAACAAACTGTTAGGAAATGGACCTGCGAGCAACATCTCTCTGAATGGAACCTGGTTTCAGGTAACAAACATGGGAAGAAAATGATCGCAGGCCCCTCCCCCAGGCTCACTGAGGACCTAATCAAACTCAGCAGGCCAACACTTAGAAAGGTGATTGGGCTTTTGACCGGTCACGCTTCTCTAAGGAAACACCTACATGTGATGGGGATACGACAGGAATCAACACTATGTAGATTCTGCGATATGGAGGATGAAACAGCCACCCATATCGTGTTCGAATGTGAAGCACTAGCCTACAGAAGGACAACCATCTTTGGATACATAGACGAGGATGGAATTATTCCACAGGATAATCTAGTCCCAAATCTTCTGGAGCTAATAAGAAGATCCAGGCTATTTGAGGACTAGATCTAGCTAATGGGGAAGCACAAAAATCCTTCTAGGATGTGGTGCAGCTTATGGGCCATTCTAGGACCACCCCCAATTGTTTTTAATCTTTTAATCTTATCCGTAAAGACCTTCAGCTGATCTGCGTTCAGCATTTCTCTCATGCGGTCGGCTTCCGTACGCTCGATCTCCGCATTGAAATCGTCTTCGGGACGTTGTACGACGTGTTCTCGCGGTTGTTCGAAGCCAAAATCAGTTAATCTATGTCCGTGCAAGGCGAGGTTGTTCTGAATATCACTCAGAGCTAGATCTTCTGCGATACGTCTCTCATGAGTGCGCGCGAAATCATCGATCAAATCATCCTTGAATTGCTCCCATAATCTCTGGGGCTCGTTGAGTTCGCAATAAATCATTATCGTTGCGAATAGAGATCTTAATTGGCGAGGCATTTTGAACGTCGCCGCTTCACGCATGCATCTCGTCCATTCGCTATCGTCGGCCAGCAGATTTCTTTGCCTCGCTGCATCTTTAAACGTCGGACACACCTCGCCGTTTACCGTTCGCACGTCCTCAAACGATGTAGCTCCTCTAACATGCAACAAAAGCAGTCTGAGATAGTATCTTTCTTCATCTCTGGGGTTGACTGTATACATTCGCGAAATTGTATCGACGTGTTTTTTCCTGACATTCCATATTTTTTCGTTGAATACGAAGTGCGTTGGAATTTCCGTATACAGATATCCTCTGGCTTCGGGATTTCGTATGTTCAATTTGAACCAAGCCGTTAACGTCGTTTCTCCCGCAGCTGCCCTTTCTACGGCGTGTTGCTCGTTTCCCTCCTGGAAGTAAACGGCTTGTTGAAACGGTAAATGTACCGCCAATCGTTTGATTACATGGCTCTTTTCATGCATCTTAAATTCAAATATTCTCCACAGTGCGGTGCACTAACGTAGCGCGCATCTACAAACGTTTTGAGTTCGTCCCAATTCAAAACGGCGTCTTCGTTTCCGATCTGAACGCAAGCGCAGTCGTGTCCTTTGTACACATACTTGCATATGTACTTGACACTCTTTATCGATGAGCAAATTTCTACATTTATGTGCGCGTTATATTTTCTTAACAGCCATTTATTATACGGCACGACGTATCTATTGTCAACTTCGTGACCTCTGACATGGACAGTCCGGCCCGTATCTTGCCGTTTATATTTTGGATATCCGTTTTCGTTCACTACGGTCTCGTCCCTAAATTCTTTGGGGAACTCCTTGCTACATTTTCCATCACTCATACACGGAGAGTTAGGAGCAAGTGTACCGCAGGGTCCGTGTATCATCGCGGAGCTAACGATCGCGTAAAGTTCGGGTTCGGTGACCGGGTCTGGAATTTCGGCACTTACAATTCTATTCACTTGTTCCGGTTCTCGCGGTTTATCTTCGGCGCGCAGAATTATCAATATATGGCAATGTGGCAAGCCGCGCTTCTGAAACTCGATGACGTTCAGATACGCGACAGGTACGCCCAAAACGTGTTTGACGCGAATGTCGTGCAAAAACTCTCTGAGTTTCAAGTGAAATACTCTGGCTGTCAAATCCGGTCTATGTTCAGCCTTTTGCCACGGTTCTAAATTTTCTGTAATCTCTCGCCATTTCGGATTACACGTGAACGTAATAAATAGATCGGGCCTACCGTACTTCGTGACGATCGTCATTGCATCTTGAAAATTCTGATGCATATTCCTAGGACTTCCTTCGAATGTCGGCGGTAATATTACCATTCTACCGACCCTTGCTTGATTTTCGACCGCGACGTTGTGCAAGTAATCCATCAGTCCCTGATACATTTCCACGCGGAATCGCTGCTGATTTTGTCGAAAATACTGAAGCCGCGAACCTTCAATTTTAACGTACCAATCCACTGCAAGCTGTTGCGTAAGTTTGCCGCCGTTCAATATTGAATTGAAGTATCCTACTCTAACGGCGAAATTATAACTGCAATATTGCAGCATCGAAACATTTTCTCTTCGTGCCGTTCTCTGTCTGTACGGCATATTCGGTTGCCATCCGGGTTCCCCTCTCGGAAATAGCAGTGGATAACTCATCGGGTCGCAGTTCGGACTCAGTATCGATATGTTCCGAAACATTCCTCTTCGTGAGTATATTCGTATATCACGTTCCAAAGGCGGAGCTCCGTCGTCGCTTCGAAATACCACGGCGACTTCGTTGGCCGTCGGTAAATTGTACCTACGTCGGTCGTGTTGACGGTCTTCGTGAATGCTCATGAATATTTCTGACGCATCTCTTCCTTCGGCCTCTGCATGTCGATTTTCTTCGACTTCGACCTCTTTCAAAAATTTATATGCTTCTGCGAACGGGTTTATTTCCCGAAAGAGTCTATCCAGCTCTTGCATCAATTCTGGAATACACTCTTGGTTCTCTCGCCGTTCCATTCTATGGTTTAGGGCGTCCGCTGAATCTAGAAAATAAAGCTGACCGTAACTAACATTACCCACGGGTCGTTCGACGTGGGCTATTTGGTGATAAATCTGTCCGTGAATCCTGAAACAATAGGGTCCGTGTCCTGCAGGGGGAGCAATGTCGACCCCAGTCGATGCAAAAGCCATAGCAGAATTATATTTTCTTATATTCAGTACGAAGTTAGCAGAGTGTTCGTGACGTCCGCACAGCAGATCTTCCAACAGTTGTGGATAATTTCTCGGCTCGAACAATATCTTTCCTTTTCGACAACAGTGTGTAAATTTTCTGTCGGTTGGCCGTTCAGCAGAAAAATGCTTGGCATGGCATTCGATGCATATGGCGTCCATGGCACCTAAATAGAGCTCTTCGGCTTCGTTTTCCAACGCGGTTAAGTAGGTTGCCACTTGCCCCTCTCTTCGACGCTGTTCCCACTGATCTCGCTGAACTTCGTCATCTGCGCGAATCACTACTTCGTCTTCTTCGACAGCCATCGGTTCGTCGATTGGTCGTCTTTGTATAAATGTAGGTTCGTCCTGGACGGAAGACTCATCGCTTGACACTTGTCGCGGTATCGGAGACAGTTGCAGTTCGTTCTGCACAGGTTCGTCCGGTCGATGAGACGGTCCCGCAACTGGAGATTCAGGTCGCACGATAGTCTGATCCGGTTGATCGATAATTGGCCGTGGATCGTCGACCTGCCTGGAAGTCGATGGTTGCACGACGATCGGAATTGGTTCGTCAGCGACTGGAACTGGTCTCGGCTCAACGTGAACGACCGGATCTACTTCCTGTTGAGCTGGTGGGTTTTTGGGAACTCTCTGAGCTCCTTTACGGGGAGGATTGATGCGTGACTTCTTTGGCGGCATTGTGTAATCGGAAATCTGAAACAATAAAACAAACCCAAACACACGCACACTCAAAATCTTTCATACACAGATTCAAACTGTCATTCACACCCAAACAATCAAACATTAGTTTTCGATTAATGAGTACATACACTTAATTAATCTATTAATGAATTTATGAAATTTAAAATGTTGAACCAGATATTTGTCTAAATATAATAATATTAATAATAATAATATTTTTATTTGTGTTGACCTTACAAAGGTATACAAAAATGTCAAAGAAAAAAAAATAAAGAAATCAGATTAAATCAGAAAAACTATAGGGGACAATATGCAACATATATTTTTTTACTTCAATTCTAAATTTAAATTCGTTTTTTATACATTTTAAGTAGTCTGGCAATTTTTTATATACACTGCTCCAAAAAATTAACGCACCACTAAAAAGTAAGCAAAAGTTTAAAGTAATTTTTCGTCAAAACTACTGGTTCGATTTGGACGATTTTTTTTTTGAACGACAGGTTGTCTCTTCCTGAAAGTTAATGTACTACGTATTTTGTACTAACGTATTTTGAATCCTGTGTATACTGGGCTTTTTTCAAAAAATGTGGTTTTGTGTTTTATTGACACGTCTTCATTTCTAGTATTATATATTTTTTTCCTGTTTTTGATCAAAACAGCCTAATCTGCGCATATGCTTCAATAGTTCATACGCATATATTGCAAAAAATGTTAGCAGACTTTTTTCAACATATGTATTTCTACATGTTTCTCTATAATTAAGGTTAAATATGAGACGAATTATTCGTTATTTGTATTATAAATATTCTGTTGTGATCGGTGGAACGACCCCAATTTATAATTCCATATTTTAATTGTGAATATACGAAAGCATAATACACACAGATTAGGCTGTCTTGATCAAAATAATTTTTTAAAGAAGATATTTGACTAATGACATTGTTTGCCTTCTGTTGGGCTTCGTAATAAGTTAGATATTGTAAATTATAGACGCTCGACAACTGAGGTCATTAGCGTCGGTCAAATATAAGTAATTAATTGTATTTGAGTTTAATACGGCTGGAAATTTTACAATGATCGATGTTCGATTTCTTAAAAAGTTATTCAAAAATAACTCAAGCATTTTTTTGATATCTCTCATTAATAAAAAAAGATATGGCCAGTCTTCAAATTTTTTTCTAAATACCATTGTGTGTCGCCAACTTTCTATGCCCAGCAATAAAACAAATATATTAATTTTAGCCATGCTAATCAACGTCACCTGAGACAGCCTGTATAATATATAGGTACAATTATTAATTACAAATGATATGCAAAAAAATAATTCGTTAATTGTAGAGAATAATATTTTTACCCAACAATGAAAAATAACGGTTAATTTTTTCATTATTAAAAATTATTCGTCTTTTTTAATTTTGGGAACAATTTTCCATCAGACTTTATTCTACTTGCTGTTTTTATTGAAAAAATATAAGTTAAGTACTTATGTGAAAAATATTTCCTAATAAATGAAGAAAAAATACATAAAAATTTCACTCACCTTGCTTTTTTCAGCCTATCACTCGTCAAACACACACAAATTAAATGTATTCAATAATATGATACTATAGATACCAACAAACCAATAAATACACGATATATTTTCACTTTGAATGATATTTTCAATGAAGTTGAAATTTCAATGTTCATCTGACAAATTATGCCGCGAACTTATTAGTGACAGCTAGCTAAATTGCTAGTACCAACTTCAAAAGTTAAAACTTTTGATGGAATTCACGTTGGACACTGATCTCTTATTTACTAACTGGATCATTGGATAGTTGATAGCTAAATCTATTGGATATAAAAAAAATTAAATACGGAATTACTGAGGATAGGCACTGCCAAACTTGGTCGCTAGGGCTTAGGAGCGCCAGCTATATAACTACCGTGGTCTGTGAACAGTTCATGATAGTGTGTACAATATATTAAGTTTATTTAAAATAATAAATCATGAACAATGATTTGTTGTGTTTACCAATGTTCAAATTATAGAAGTTTTGTATTTCCAAAGGATCCGGAACTGAAAAGAAGTAGTTTCAGTTATCAGAGGGGAAAAAACTTGATTTCTCGCGTGTTTTTCTATGAAAACTATGATAACTTAGGTAGTTACATACCTGTGACCATCTATATTATGTTCCATTGTTAAGAAAACCAATAACGCAATAACGTGTACGTTTTGTCCTCATTTCAATAGAATTTAAAATTAATATATCGCTGTAAAGTAGTATTCAATTAGTAAATAGTGTTACAGATAACTATTAGCTATTATTAATAAAGCGTACTTTAAAAAATTTAATTTCTTGTACATCGGTAAAAAAATATTTGTAGAACAGTGGAATACATCTTTTGCCGGCCGTGCGGCTGCATAAAATAGTTATAACATAAATATTATATATACTTACTATAAAGGTTAATGGGTATGTGGACAACAAAACAATTTACCTCTTGTTGAAAATGCTACGTTTCGTTTTATTATTAACTTTTTCAAGTAACTGAAAAATAATTATAATATAATTATATGCCTAATTATATATGTACTTACATTATATATATCATATATTTTATTTCTGTATCACAAAATTACAAACTTTTCTCAATTTGCCTATAATTTTTTTTTGTTTCATAGAAAAAAGAGTTCTCTTCTATAGCAATGGGCAGTTGATTCGTTTAAAAGTTTATCCAGAAGTTCAACTAACACACTTTTAATCGATTATTGGATATGCCTAGGCGTATTGATACGTATTCAATCAAAGTATACTATCCTCCCAAGTTATCGATCATCTTATTTTAACGGATGCATTGAATTGTATAATGTATTTGATATCATTATAACATTGTTTGAAAATAATGAAAATTGCACACTTCTACATCGAATAATATTTAATCGGACACATCGATGCGATATCAGAGTAAACATTACCATTACATAATATGCCACTGTTCGAAACACGTATCGATGAATACCTATAACGCCAAGATAAAAAAGTCTGTATGTGCCGGAGGTATGACTCCACGATACATTTTTTTGTGGGACGAACTGATTACTGAAGTGTTGAAGCACTCAGTTGCATATTTTCGAATTTGATATATTTTGTCTGTCAATAGAGCTCAAAATTGAATACCTATAATCTTAGTGCCGCTTCTTATGAATAAGAAAGCGCAATTTGCTTAATAAGAATTTATATTATGAAATTATTTTCTGTACCTAAAAATGACAGAAATTTCTATCTTAATTAGTCGTAATTTTAAAAAGGTTTCCTAAAAATTATATGCAATATACTTACTAGTAAAAGTGACACACAATTTTATATAGCTTTATTTGCATATAGAAATATTTATGTTACCGGGATACCCAAATTGATATTTCACCACTGCTATCAGTGTTACGAAGGCGTATTAGGTACCCCTGAGTTCTTTTTGATCTGAATGTGATGCTGGTGATCTTAGCAGGCAAGGGTTAAAATATTTAACAATCCAGTGTAAAAATATATTTTTATTAACAAAAAAATATAAAATAAAAATAAGTAGGTTCCACATAAAATTATAGTATTATAATTTTAGTTACAATAATTCAGTTTAATTTCTATAACTTGGACTTACCCCTTTTTCTATCTCTGGTCGACGACACAAACACTTTTTATGTAACTCAACTTTAAAAATATATAAGTATTTTGATTCTACGTCTTGACTCGAAGTTCCCCAATGTCCCCGTGTATTCTGGTTGTGCGTGCCTCTGTCCGTCTGTCGTCCTGTGCGTTACTGTCTCCCTGGTGGAAGGTATTTCTCGTATTTATATGATATGTGTCCCTTTTCCCCTGGAGCCTTTGCTCTAAATTTTGGATGACACGTGCGGATGACGTAGTCAAATTCAGAAGAAATTCCGTCGTCAAAATTCTGTCAGTCAGCAAGCTTTTGTTTATATAAACATAACATT
>CM077528.1:795088-816686 GCA_039654895.1 Mongoloraphidia duomilia
TCCTTACGCATCAACAAAAACCTGTTACAAGGAGTTATGCTCCTTGACTCGTTGCCAAATAGTAAATTTAAATTATCATCATTACGCCCTCTCTTAGAGGGAGGGCTGGAAAGAGGAGGGAAGTTATTCATAATATATATGTAAGATTCGTCAATTGTGCTCCCCGCCCACCACGGAGCCCAACAAGGGGACGATGACCGCAAACCGGTACAGAGCGCCAGGGCTACACAATGATATAGTCAGCTCCAAAGACGGCGCCACTCCATCAAAAGACACTGACTCACCCCGCCGGAATACTAAATAAACACGACGTTAGCCGATTGACTAGACTGGGTTAGGTCTAGCCGCCCGTTTACAGCGAAGCGGAGGCCAAAGCAGTGTGTTGGTGCACCCAGGTGAACCTCAACTGCCAGGATCCTCTTTTCCGCCTTACGGGTCACCGCGCACGGCAAACACGCAGGTGTACTATTAGGGACTACTACAAACAAAGGACAGCAACAAAAGTGTACCCATAACGGAGGGACAAGACCGCTAACAACAACAAAAAAGAGGGAAGAACAGAAGAAGAAAAAAGTTGCGGCTGTCCTTCCTTCATAATAGTCCCTAAATAAATCACCCAGCCGGATACACAACCGACTGGTGCGGGCTGGGGCCCCTGGGTCGCCAAGTCCCAAAGAACATTGGAATGCAATTGCGATAACTCAACAACGACATTCGAATGTTCCCCCTGGGGGGTATGTAACTGTAATGTAATAATATATATAATACAATTTATATTAAAGTAGGTAATCTCCGGGTTGCCCAGTTGTGTCTATTGTTTATCGAAACCTATCAATGCCCTGTTGTTTCATTTGCTACCACACTTTGATCCCGACATAAATCTATCAGGATAGAACCTGAAAAAACCATGCCGTTCGTGGCTAAGCCATTCGAGGGACCAGGTACCAGCCAAATTTCGCCAAGCGAAAACTGCGGTAGCATAACACGGCGGCATCGGTAACAGTATTCTGGAGCACCGAAACCAAAAGAAGCAGTAGCTGACTACTCCAAAGCTCTGTTAGGCGCAATGACTTCGGCTTTTAATAACATGAGCATCAAGCAATACATATCGACTTGTTTCACAGCGTTGAACGAAAACCAAAACTTGTAAAATGTGTAAGTGAAAGAAAACAATGTGCTGATCGACCTTCTTCCACATTTGTAAGAGTTGACGTAGCCCGTCTGATACAGTTAATGTGCAGATGGAAATGTTTTGACAAAAAATGGCCCGCGGTTAAAGATTTCTATGTTAGATGCATAGCTTTGATGATAAGTTCTCAGTCATTTACAGAATTTGAAAAGATTTTGGAACTCACATTGACAGTAGCCTTTTGTCAAAATGATGGCAACATCGCCGGAACGGAAATTCCTAAAGCGGTGGAAATGGCTAGAACTGAATTATATTCGTGCAGATTTACATAATTTTGATCAGGAAAAAAGCACGACGGACGTAAAGAACGCCAACTTTGATTATGATATCGCAGAACCACAAAGCGATTCGACTAGTGATATTGAAGCATCGTTAAATACAATGAAGAAAAATATTGAAGTCCAAAGTAAACAAAAAGGCACAATGATTAACGCTTATTGGCAGCCAGATTTTTACCAAGTCTTTTGAAACTGGCGAAAGAATTTCCTCTTTGGACTGCAGTAATGACATCACATTATAAATCTAAGATTGTACTTGCAACTTCGAGTTACGTAGAAGGAGATTTTAATGAGTTAAAATCGCGAATTTTGAAAAATTTCAAAGACCCATACGTGTAGGCAAGTATTTGAAAATATATTTTTGCTCTCTCGAAGTTGCAATGAAAATTGCTTCAGCAAAAATAGTTAATCATAAACTTAATTCAGAAAGGGACAATACAGAAACAGACATAGCCTATCACGAGAATTACAATTTAGCTAAAGAACCTATCACAGATTTGGATTATTTGGAAAACTGGCAGGGAAAAGCTCAAACGTCTGATTTTATATTAAATAACCATTTAATCGACAATAGCTTAGATGAATTGCTCGTTGAACCATCTACTACGAATACTTATACCAAATCAAATTCAACCGATAAAAATTCTGGAATGAGTGTAAAAAATCTTAAGCACCTAGATAATTCGTCGAATATCTGCTCAATTTCAACGACAGAGAATACTGAATTTCAAGCTTCAAATACTCTGACCTATCCACCTAAAAAGAGAGCTAAATATTTCACATTTTTCCCTGAAATACAGTGAATGCCAAATAAAACAACGTGTAAAAACGAAAAACTCCTCATGCAAAATGGCAACCTGTTATCATCAGTAAAATTAGAAGAACAAGTATTCATGGTTCAAAATACATGTGCATTTAATTTAATTGTCCAAATTTTAGCAATAAGTGCGGTTGAGAATTGTTAACGGCGCCCAACCGGGCAACACCAAAAATACATACATAGGGAAAAATCCTTGGTACGCTACTGGACTAGCACATTAGGCATACGTTTGGAATACGAAGACCGAATAAATATTTGCATTTACAATAGATCAGTAAACACACACAAATGCATCCATTAAGGTGGCCGGTCATAAAATCCGAAGAATTTCTCAGAAAGTCATCCTTGCTAAGCCTAACGAACTGCGCAGTCGCAACGCAACTGCGTGTCTGATTGGCAGAAGACACGAATTCCCACACCCACCAAAAAGAGGGGGGTGGGGTTGGAGTTCGTAGTTCGTTTGCGAACTAGTTAAGAGGAAAAAGACACTTTTTCGTTGGCGGTAGGCCAGGAAACATCTCTCAGAAGAAGTCCTCGTAACAATTACCATATGAGTAAATTTCGGACTTCGTAGTTCTGACTGCCTTCAGAAATGTCTGCTAAAAACTATAAATATATATTATCATTGGTATCGTCCATCATTTATAGTAAGAACGGACTGAATATTATTTAAATATATTTTTGCACCTATATTAAAAATCAAGATGTCTGACTCTGAGGGGATGGATACTGACACACAACAAGCAAGTATGAGTGCCGATGATCAAAATAGAGGGGGAAAACGAAACATCCGCCTTGTGGACGCAGATTAGGAAAATACTGAGATAACCACAGCAAAGAAACCTAGAGTGCAATTGGACAATGATTTAAAGATAAAATGTCTAAGATTCATAAGTAAAGCATTCATTGCTCTTACAAAGGCTATAAAACCCACCCCTGATGCGATATATGACTTATCACTTGGGATACAAATAGGAAACATTCTGTCTTCGATCCATAATATCCTTAGGCAAGGGTTTAGAGGACAATACCAGAGTCTCCAAAACAAAGCTCTAACAAAAGGATTTACTGTTGCTTCTGGGAGAACATACTCAATCTCCCTAGATTCAGCAAAAAGAATAGTACAAGATGCAGCTAAGACATATGGGCTAGAATACACTATTCAAGCTACTAAAGGTAACAACAACTGGCTGGGAACAGTGGGACCCTAGAACATCAATGTTTGTTATGCTTTTGGAATGAGGATGAAGGAGCTAAGAACCGGTCATTCAATGATGCCCTTAAGAAAAGACAACACACAAACCACAGCGATAAATGTCGCGCAATATGGTTTAGAAGGTTGCCATCATATCCTTTTAGAAGGAATAACATTCCCACCTGAGAAAAGGTCTTCTATGACTCAAAGCTTAGGGCCTATGACAGCACTTTTGTGCTACATAAGATCTGAGAATAAATATTCCGATAAACGGAAAATAGCTACCAAAAGAGCTCTTGCTCATATTCCATTTATAGACGACATTCTGAATATTATACATGGGCAGAAGGCCACAGATGTTAGTAATCTGATACGAACGATTGCAAATATACTAAGAATAATAACACCAAGGCAACAACATAGAGCAACATTCCCCTTCAATTTCTTAGCATTATATGTTGAAAATATGTATGAAAAGTCTCCATCCAAAATATGGACTAAAGTGGGAACCTTGCATATGCCTAGAGGAGATGAAGGAATAAGCGGCATAGATTTCTCTGGAGTAGGTGCCATTAAATTATATAAAACATCTTTGTGACATCTCTGGTCAACATTAAAATAATTATCAATGATCGATAATACAGTACTCGACAATAACCTATTAACCACCGAGTCAGTTAATGTTTTACGTTATCAGCTGGTTTACACATTATTTGCAGCGAAATATTAATTATTAAAACCAAACTAAATTTACGAATTGAATTATTATCTAAATATAAAAAAATTTCAAATTGTTTGCCATATAAGGTGTTTAACTTTTATATATCGTATTATAAAGAGAATGTTTTCTAAAATGAAACGAAGATGCTAACAGTTTAATGTAAGATATTTTTATTATATAAAAAAAAATAATTTTATTTTCTCTTATGATCATGTAAAAATATCAATATATGTAAGTTTGAACGTCCCGCCAAACTGTGTTGTCTAAATAACTCTGTAGGTAATGCTACCAACTACTTCCGTGAGTGACTGGATCTAGAAAATGTCAAATATTTAAAGACGTGGAATTTTAATGATTGTTAATAAAATTAAAGTATCGACAATTGTATTGAATCAGGTTTGTTAAATTATTATAAAACTTTGTAAATAGTTAATTAGAATAAGCTAATATGTTTTGTATATTACAGTTATTTTACTGCATCAATCTGTGTCTGATTTCTAACCTAAAATTTTCACTGCTTTTCATCGTCTCTGATTCCGAGACTTACATATAATTGAAGGGGTTAGTGCAAATAGAACCGGGCCATACATACATGGAATGTGATAGAAACTTCGCTTTGATTGAGAAAAATAAAAAAAAGAATCCGCAAGTGTTTATTCCTGATCACTGGAGAACATTGATTGCTGGTTCCTCAAAAAAATTTATCGTGTGTAATATGACTCAAGAAATGTTTTACTCTTTTAAAAACTTAGACAGCCTGATTAACGATCATAAAAGAGACTTCGAAGGTAAACCACTTAAATTCAGACAAATCGCTTATTTTCATTATGGCAAAGATATGGAAACATTTTCGTTTGAGTTTAAACATACTCTAGAGGATTCGTGTCCATTTTTAAAATGTACTTGCGGATCACATTCCATCGGACGTCCATCGTTTTCCCTAGAATCAACACTTCAACAGTCTAACAAAACCCCAATGCCCATCATGAGCCGGACATAAGAAACGAGATTGCCGAACCAGAAACAAGGGCGAGGAAAACAGAACCACGCGAACCAACTGGAGGACTGGTAGGTATGGCGAACGGGAACAAGGTACAGTACAAATTAATAATGCTAATTCCAGAAATAATTTAAACGAAAGCGAAACCTCGCGCAATACACCCCAGCGCGAGTTATATATGTATTATGGCTGATGTATCACATTCCATTAGGATGCATCTCGCCAAATTAGATAATTATCTTTTTGTAAAGCAAATGCAAGGCTTAACCTTAACATTGATTCACTTGTTCTGGAGGCCAATGAATATGGTCGTTCCATAATAATAGTCAAAGTTATTAATTAATATTTCTTTCATAACTTGCATTTGGTAAAATATATATTATTTTGTATTACATTATTTTAAAATAAATAAAAACATTTTTTCATTAAAAATACATTGCAAACATATTTTACTCGCGAGGGGGGAACGGCGAACGATCGGCAATAATTCCACAAGTAAGTGCCGAGCGTCATTGGGGTATTTCACATATAGTAGAAGCAAAACGGGATAAACAGACGCTGCCATTAATAATCGACCCGGGGTCGGTCACTTCAATAATCAAAGAGGAAGACATAAGAGATAACGATTTCATAGATCGAAGTTTCCACTAGCCAGTCTCACAGGGAACGCACTGGAAGTGCTGGGAACCGTTTCATTTTATGTAAAAATAGCGAGCCAGACACTTTATACGATTTGTTGTGTGTAAAAATTTACCATTATTGATAGATGGCTTCATTGGGCGAGACTTCCTTCGGGAACACTCGGCAATCATCGACTATGGGACAAATACGCACTGTTTATACGGAGAAGAAATAGCTCTACACAACGGGCAACGACGTCGCAACGAGTAGCTAACGAGGAACATTTCAGGAATTATTTGTTCTCTTAATATTTAATTATTGTGTAAGTTGACAATGTTATTGCTTAGTAGAATAAGAAAAATTTGCGGTTATAGATCGCCATATTTTCTCAACCAAAATACGTGAGCGCAATGCCATAAGTAGAGAAGTTTAAACTTTAATTAATGCGGCCCTGTATTATTGAGAGGTGAAGATCTGTAAACGAGATGATATAACCAAAAGACAATATAAAAAAAATTGTGCATAAGTTAAGTTGAGACTATTTAAGAAAAACAATTTATTGGTTATAGCTGTTAAAGCCGAGGTTCACGGGTGCACAATCCTAAACAAAAGTGGCTTTAAAACTTAGCGTGTTAAAACGAGGAACCAAGTGTACGTAGCGAACACGAATTAAGAACAGTTGAGACGTAATGAAAAAGTGAAAATTAAAAATAAAGTCAGTGGATGTAAATGCGGAGTGAAGCTAAACGGTGTAAAAGAGTAAAGTGAACAATCGCATTAAAAATTCTGTGAACAATAAACAGTGTAGAGGGTGTAGCTCGTAAGTCACAAGTAAAACGCGCGGAAAGTGATCGCGGGTAAGATGAAACTACACAACATGATGAAGATATCAAGATAACCTGGCCGTTGTCGCGCCAGACCAGTTCGCGTACAATTATATGAAGGCACCGGGATACATCGCCATTACAGCTGGGGATATAGTACACATAATTCAATGTGTGCCAGTAGAAATAAAATCCAGAAAAACCGCGGAGTGTCATCACGAGTTACCTGTAACCTACAACAATCAGTCCTATTACTTGACCCCACGAAACCACATCCTGCAACTCCATACGCAACTGGACTGCAATCCTTTCAAAGCGCCAATGTACTCTAGTAGGGTATTAATGCGGATCTACAGCCTCCCTACTCCCTGCGTGACGTCATCAAAGGGGAGGGGCCTATGGCAGTTGACCGCGAGCTCCGACGGCAGTCGACCGCGAACTTCGAATGACCTCTTCGGAGATAATTTATCGGACCGTATAAAAAATTTCAAAGACATCAAAAGGTATGTGAAGGAAATTAAAGATACTTCGAAGAAAATAACAAAACCCAATAATAACAACAAGTTAAACTTTCGAGGCCCCCCGACCAACCAATATCGAGTATCGTGCAGTACCGGGGGGGGGGGGGGGGGGCAAGCTATTAAACGAAGACGTTACCCAACAACAAACATTATGTGGCCAGGCAAAACAGGGGGGCCCACTCATAAGCCACAGTCCGTCGAGGCAAATATCAGCAGAAAAGGCGTAAATTCCTCAGGTAACCTTTCTACATGCTAATAGATTGCAGTGTTTTGTCAAGTATTGGCAAAAAATCACTGACGACAAGATCATACTGGAATGGCTTAATGCTTATAAGATACCCTTTGTTTGTACTATGCTTTGTTGACTTGTCGAGTATTAGGTTGCGCTGCACATCCATTTATTGATACCTGCCATGGGGCCCCCTAAAGCCAAGGGTCCCTGATTTTTTGCCGGTCCTGCCACCCCGTAGTTATATCACTGATGTTTGTGCGATCGGCACACATATTTCTGTTGATAATATAGTGTAGTAGATATTGTAACGACTAACTCCCTAAAGAGAATTAATGTACACATTTCGTTTTTACAGAGAACGTCGCAAAGGCAAGCAAACATTGAAAGCACAGAGTAAGTAATTTTTATGATAATAATAATAAATTTATTTAGTAACCATTACATAAAATGTAACCTATATATATTTTTCTATTGTTTTCCTGCTATGTGACATGTTTTTCAGTTCATTAGGGAGTGTATTGAATGCTTTTATAGCTACTAGGTAGCTATTTTTAGTCCTAACAGTTTTACTAATGTTATACTCAAATTATGGCAAATACACTAATAAAGAATTTTGTATTTACGACAATTTGTGCCATACAGTCCACATTACTTGTCAAATTATTTACTTTACAGAGCATTCCATCATTTAGGAGAAGTTCAAGTAGGTACCTATTACTACGTTACGTTTTTTTTTCTTTAATATTTTTGTACCCCCATACTCCATACTAACATATCGTAATATTGTATTACTATATAATATGTTACGTAATAATACTTGAACGTTCCCTAAACGGAATAATAAGATTTTTAGTAAATATTGCATAGTAAAATATTTGTCTGTTTCAGAAAAAGAAGGCTTACAGAAAAAGAAATCTTAAATATACTTAATGAATCATCTGAAGAAGATCCATACTCGGAAAACGATGATTCGTATAAGGACTCTGATTATTCAGGGTCATCAAAAGAAGGCTCTTCTGATTCTGGCAATGATGGAGAAATAGATGGAGTATTTAATGATTCAGAAGAAGATATGGAAAGTGAGCAGTTTACGGAAAATGAAGAGGTTCCGGAAAATGAAGAGATTCATGAGACGAGAAATAACACTAATCTGCAAAATGTGTTGTGGGAGAAAGACTGCCAAAATTTTGTTCCTAGATTTAAATTGCCGGGAAAACGAAAGGGCTCTCTAACCTTGAATCTTGACTCCAATTGTAATGAGTTGGATATATTCGAAAAATTCCAATAGAAACCTAACCACCGATAACTATTATACTAGCTATCCGTTAGCCGGATATCTCCTTCAAAATGGACTAACGCTAATTGGTACAATAAAAAAAAAAAAAACAAAAAAGAAGTTCCACCCGATTTTCTAGCAAATAAGTCACGCCAAGTAGGATCCACTCTATTCGGGTTTCAAGATAACATGACTAGTCTCATATGTCACATGTGAGCAAAAAGAATAAGGCTGTAATTTTATTGTCAACTATGTACGATGCAGATGAAATTGACGAGACCACTGACAAGCAACAATGAGAAAATTCGCAATGAAGCGTAAGTATTTCTTAAAAAATTATTATCCCGGTGAAAATATTTCTCTGAAAAACTACCAAAATTATCTCGCAATTGGAACATTCTTATAGAAATTTTATAGAAAGTGTCATTGAATATCTACCGTGTTTTGCCACCATAAAGCAAAGCAAAGCAAGCAGATACTTCAGAGTAATTTTTGTTGTTGTGATATTAACCAGATTAAAGTATGCAGAATGAAGCTATCACCAGCGGCGGCGACGCCGGCAGTAATTGTGAAAATGAGGCCATCGCACGAGCTATACTCGGATTCTTTGAAGAGGACACCATTATCTACGAGTGTACCATCGCCAATTATCCGCCATTAGCAAAATGGCGGTCAGTTGGCGAGGATTACATTCCAACGACATTTGAGGGCCGCAGTCTCGCCCATATAATGAGAAAATTCGCAAAGAAGCATAAGTATTTCTTAAAAAATTATTATTATCCCGGTGAAAATATTTCTCTGAAAAACTACCAAAATTATCTCGCAACTGAAACATTCTTATAGAAATTTTATAGAAAGTGTCATTGAATATCTATAGTGTTTTGCCACCATAAAGCAAAGCAAGCAGATACTTAAGAATAATTTTTGTTGCTGTGATATTAACCAAATAGTATGCAGAACGAAGCCATCACCAGCGGCGGCGACGCCGGCAGGAATTGTGAAGATGAGGCCATCGCACGAGCGATCCTCGGATTCTTCGAAGAGGACCATTATCTACGAGTGTATCCTCGCCAATTATCCGCCATTAGCAAAATGGCGGTCAGTTGGCGAGGATAACATTCCAACGACATTTGAGGGCCGCAGTCTCGCCCATGTAATGAGAAAATTCGCAATGAAGCGTAAGTATTTCTTAAAAAATTATTATTATCCCGGTGAAAATATTTCTCTGAAAAACTACCAAAATTATCTCGCAATTGAAACATTCTTATAGAAATTTTATAGAAAGTGTCATTGAATATCTATCGTGTTTTGCCACCATAAAGCAAAGCAAGCAGATACTTAAGAATAATTTTTGTTGCTGTGATATTAACCAGATAGTATGCAGAACGAAGCCACCACCAGCGGCGGTGACGCCGGCAGGATTTGTGAAGATGAGGCCATCGCACGAGCGATCCTCGGATTCTTCGAAGAGGACCATTATCTACGAGTGTATCCTCCGCCAATTATCCGCCATTAGCAAAATGGCGGTCAGTTGGCGAGGATAACATTCCAACGACATTTGAGGGCCGCAGTCTCGCCCATGTAATGAGAAAATTCGCAATGAAGCGTAAGTATTTCTTAAAAAATTATTATTATCCCGGTGAAAATATTTCTCTGAAAAACTACCAAAATTATCTCGCAATTGGAACATTCTTATAGAAATTTTATGGAAAGTCTCATTGAATATCTATCGTGTTTTGTCACCATAAAGCAAAGCAAAGCAAAGCAAGCAGATACTCAAAAGTAATTTTTGTTGTTGTGATATTAACCAGATAGTATGCAGAACGAAGCTACCACCAGCGGCGGCGACGCCGGCAGGAATTGTGAAGATGAGGCCATCGCACGAGCGATCCTCGGATTCTTCGAAGAGGACCATAATCTACGAGTGTATCCTCGCCAATTATCCGCCATTAGCAAAATGGCGATCAGTTGGCGAGGATAACATTCCGACATTTGAGGGCCGCAGTCTCGCCCATGTAATGATAAAATTCGCAATGAAGCGTAAGTATTTCTTAAAAAATTATTATTATCCCGGTGAAAATATTTCTCTGAAAAACTACCAAAATTATCTCGCAATTGAAACATTCTTATAGAAATTTTATAGAAAGTGTCATTGAATATCTATCGTGTTTTGCCACCATAAAGCAAAGCAAGCAGATACTTAAGAGTAATTTTTGTTGCTGTGATATTAACCAGATAGTATGCAGAACGAAGCCATCACCAGCGGCGGCGACGCCGGCAGGAATTGTGAAGATGAGGCCATCGCACGAGCTATACTGGGATTCTTTGAAGAGGTTTCCATTAACTACGAGTGTATCATCGCCAATTATCCGCCATTAGCAAAATGGCGGTCAGTTGGTGAGGATAACATGCCAACGACATTTGAGGGCCGCAGTCTCGCCCATGTAATGAGAAAATTCGCAATGAAGCATAAGTATTTCTTGAAAAATTATTATTATCCCGGTGAAAATATTTCTCTGAAAAACTACCAAAATTATTTCGCAATTGGAACATTCTTATAGAAATTTTATAGAAAATGTCATTGAATTTATCTGGAAACTGAAAAAAAACGAAATTTTCAGAGAAATATTTTCACCAGTATGACCTATGTTTTATGTTGTATTAGAGATGTAATAAATAGTAAAAATGGCCCGAGGACAGTGTGGTCCAGTGGTTAGCGTCGCGGCCTCTGGATCAGACTGCCGTGGGTTCGAATCCCGCCTCCACTCATGGATGTTTTGTGATGTCATTTAGTTTTAAGTGAATTCTTATTTAATGTAATCAAGACGCTAATGATCTAAGCTGTCGACGCGTCTATAATTTACAATCTATATATATAAAACAGTTCCGTTACTGACTGACTGATTGACTGACAGACAACGCCCAGGTCAAACCGCTGAAGATATAAACTTGAAATTTGGACAGTAGGTTCCTTTTGTGACGTAGGCACCCACTAAGAAAGGATTTTTTGAAATTCAACCCCTAAGGGGGTTAAATAGGGGATGAATGAATGAATGAATGAATTGTAGATTATAGACGCTCGACAACAGAGGTCATTAGCGTCTAAAAATAAAAAAGTAAACAAAAGAAAATCAAAAACAATAAAACCAAAGCAAAATCAATACAAAAACAAAAGTTGACATACAACAAAATAAAATCTAATAGCTACAAATACAATGTGTCATATAAAATAATGTAGTGATATAAAGAAAAAACCATTTAGGCTGTAAAAGGGCCTAAATGTATACAAATAAATAAAATCAAATAAACCGTTCAAGACCGGTTTCTTTTAAAAATCGAAACAGCAGATCGACATTGTCAGGATCATTTCCTAAAACAACCGACAGATCACCTGACAATCCGATCTGCTGTCGTGTGTCCCTAAACTGGACACACTCTATTAAAATATGCGAAACGGTGACACGAGTGTCACACGTCTCACAGAGGGGCGGATCCTCACGAGCCATCAAAAAACCATGTGTCAATCTACAGTGACCGATGCGCAGCCGTGTAAGGACCACTTCCTCCCACCTGGAGGGACGGCAAGATGTGAACCATGGGTCAACTGTAGATTTTATATACTTTAATTTGTTTTCCTCGACAGCACTCCATTCATCCTTCCAGAGCTGCTGAACGGCTGAAATCAGTATGCTCTTGAGGTCGTCACCGATAACGCAAAACACGCTCTGACCGTTATTTGCAGCGTCTTTAGCTGCAGTGTCAGCTAACTCGTTGCCAGCGATTCCCATGTGGCCGGGAACCCAACAAAAACGGACAGTGGTTCCACCTCTTTTCAACGAGTACAATTTGTCCTGAATTAAACAAATAAGAGGGTGGCTGGGATAGGAACGCTGCAATGCCTGTAGAGCACTCAAAGAGTCGCTGCAAATAACATATTTGTGCGGACCGTGCACATGTCTCAAGGCCTGCAAGATTGCATATAACTCTGCAGTAAAAATACTGCACTCTTGAGACAACTTATATCCAACACTGGCGTTATCGGTGACGAACGCGCAACCAACTCGGTCGAGAGACTTCGAACCATCCGTGTAAACGGAACGATAGTCTCGATTCTGATCCAGCCACGCCAGAAAAAGCTGGCGATAGAGCTCTGGAGTTGTTGAATTTCGAGGATGAATGGAAAGTGACATGTCGATGACGGGCTCAGGAATCAACCACGGAGGTACAGAATTACGGCCGACTTTAAGAGTTCTAGGAAGCGCCAACGGAAGTTCATCTAGAAGAAGGGTCAACCTGATACCGAGAGGACGTGATGCATTTCTTCTCCGTCTATACAGAGAAGAAAAACGAGGTTGAAATACGCAACTGTAAGTAGGGTGATCAGGTTGACTTCGGAGCTTAGAGACGTAGGATAGCATATTGCGTTTCCGCCGGATGTTCAGTGGAGGCTCTCCGCATTCAGCGGCAATGCTAACAACAGGACTCGATCGAAACGCTCCGGTTGACAATCGGATTCCGGCGTGATGAACAGCGTTTAACGTCCTGATGTACGACTCACGTGCTGAGTCGTACACGATGCTACCGTAATCCAATTTAGACCGTACGACTGCACGATAAATTCGCAGCAAAACCGTACGGTCTGCACCCCACGTGGTACTGGATAAAATTTTTAAAATATTAAGGGAAGACGTCGACTTCCTCTTTAAAATATTAAAATGAGCCTTCCAATTTAACGACCGGTCAAAAGTGAGTCCTAAAAATCGGGCAGTATCTTGCACAGATATGAGCGTATTATAAAGATATAAGAATGGTTCCTTATAACAACTACGAATGCGGCAAAAGTGCACACACTGGGTTTTCCCAACGGAAAATTTAAACCCATTGTTGGTTGTCCAGTTCTGGATGCTATTAATGGCCAACTGCAGATGACGTTGTGCAGTACGAATGTACTTTGACGAGCAGTAGATCGCCAAGTCGTCAACGTAGAGCGATGACTCTACAGACGATGGAATGCTGTCAATTATGCCATTAATAGCGATGGAAAAAAGAGTGACACTAAGAACCGAACCCTGTGGAACACCATTCTCCTGTGCAAAGATACTAGACAAAGTGTTGCCGATACGGACTTGAAAGTAACGCTCTAATAAAAAATTATTTATAAAATTCCCAAGATGTCCTCTGATACCCCATTTGTGTAATGTTCGGAGTATTCCATACCGCCATGTAGTGTCGTAAGCCTTTTCAAGGTCGAAAAACACCGCTACCAAGTGCTGCTTGTTAAGAAAAGCGTCCTGTATTGCGGACTCTAACCTGACTAGATGATCTATAGTTGAACGGTGCTTACGAAAGCCACACTGGGCATTCGTGATCAATCGTCTGGATTCAAGAATCCAAACCAATCGTCGGTTGATCATACGTTCGAGGAGTTTTGATAAACAGCTAGTCAGTGAGACAGGACGATAACTTGATGCTTGTTTCCGGTCTTTACCGGGCTTCAACAACGGCACTATAATAGAATTACACCAAGCGGTAGGAAACGTATTGGTGTACCAGATTAAATTAAACATCTTGAGAAGGAATATCGATCCGGAGGGAGGTAGCTTTTTCAAAAATTGGTAATGAATATCGTCAGATCCTGGAGAAGTATCATGGCAATCATGCAAACTCGACTGCAGTTCCCACGAGGAGAAAGGTACGTTGTAGTTTTCCTCATTTTCTGAGGAAAAGTTTAATGCAACTTGTTCTGCTTGATTTTTCTGAGCAGAAAAACGCTCAAGGTAGTTTGCGGAACTCGAGACTTTTGCGTAGCATGAACCCATGTGATCGGCGACTTCTTCAGGCGCCGTAATTATATCATTCCCCATTACCAATCCAGAAATATAATTAAAACTCTGTTTGCCAGAGATCCTCCGAATTTTCTCCCATACTTCGCGGGCGGGAGTAGAACTTCTTACAGTGGAAACAAACTCACTCCATGACTGCTTCTTACTCTCTGCTATGATACGTCTGGCAATGGAACGCTTTTGCATGAAAATAATACGATTTTCATCCGTCATATTATTTTTGAAGCGACGGAGAGCTTTACGACGTTCACGGATGGCATCCCGACAAGCCTGATTCCACCAGGGAACAGGCACACGTCGCGGTGTGGTTGACGTGCGTGGGACTGCAGCTAAAGCCGCCTCGATGACCGCATCCGTGAAATGCTCTACAGCAGCATCAACATTGCCAAAGTTCATTTCGCCGATATCAAGAGCTTCTTGGAACCGTGACCAATCAGCTTCCTTTATTATCCACTTTGGGGAGCGCCTTTCATCCACATGGAACGAAAGAAGTCGACAAATGATTGGGAAATGGTCACTGCTACAAAGATCGGCATTTACTTCCCATTCACATGATGAGGCGATAGAAGAAGAGCAGAGAGTAAGATCGATAGTTGAAAATGTCCCATTTGCAGCCGAGAAATGTGTATTGGAACCTGTGTTCAATATAACCAAGTTTTGATTTAGAATCAACGTCTCCATTAGCCTTCCACGAGCATCCACATGATTGGAACCCCAAGTGGGATTGTGGGCATTAAAATCCCCCATGATGATAAAGGGGCGTGGAAGTTGATCTAGAACAGATCCAATGGTTGCAAGTGTCGGTTGCTCAGATGGAGGAATGTATATTGAACACAAAGTTACCGGATTCGGCGCATAAAGCCTGACAGCGATGACCTGTAAGTTAGATTGTAATGGGACAATTTCGGAAAACACATTGTTTCGGACTATAACTGCCACTCCGCCACTGGCACGTTCAACGAATGTTTTATCTTTACGATAAATCGTAAAACCACGAAGAACCGGAGTGTTTGTGTCTTTTAAATGTGTTTCCTGTAAACTAATAGCAGTAGCATTATGATCGTTAAGGAGGAGTTTCAATTCACTGAAATGAATATAAAAGCCGTTCATGTTCCACTGTAAGAAATTGAATGGTAATTATAAGAAGATAAAAGCTACCTCTTTTTATTCCTCGCCACCTCACTACGGTGGTGAGGAGGTCGGGATATATCTTCGTCTATAGCAGAGTCTGCACTGCTGCTATGGTCGATACGTGTACGTGTAATAGTCATAGTATGACTATTATCCCGGTTTAAGATAACCTTGGTTTTCTTTACCGGAGAGGTTTTATTTTTTTCAACAAGAGGTTTTGTTGGTGATATCGCCTTCTTAACTGGCGATCTTGATCTATTGTCTGGACTCTTTTTATTTTTATTTTTATTTGCTTTTTTGGCAACAATTTTGGAACTGGAAGGGGAAATTTCGGTTTGTGTAGACATGTCACATGTCTGTGTTGACATGTCTACTTTGACGATTGGAACGGCAGCAATGGTTGCGAAAGATCGTGTGAATGATGGGACGGATTCTCGGTATTTGCGTTTGGCCTCTGCAAAAGAAATTTTTTCAGTTGTTCTGATTTCTTGAATCTTGAACTCCACTTTGTATTGTGGACATTCTCTAGATCTTGCAGAGTGAATTCCGTCGCAATTAACGCAATGCGACACCCTTTTGCATGGAATATCTTCATGTACCGGTTGACCGCAATTATCACAAAGACTGGCAAAGCTACAGTTGTTCTGCGAATGACCAAACTTTTGACATTTATAACAACGTAAGGGAGATGGTATATATTGACGTACTTTTAATAAATAGAATGCAGCTTGAATAGACGAAGGAGGCTGTGGTGTACAGAACGTGAGAATATGGGACGGTGTAGGTACTAGATGACCGTCTCTACGCGCATGAATTCTGTAAACGTCTGTAACACCCTGGTCTTTAAGTTCCTCCTTTATTGTTTCGACAGTGCAATTGAGCAAGTCAAAACAATAAATAATGCCTTTGGAAAAATTAAGTTGTTTATGTAATTCAATTTTAACTGGTACGTCAGTAACCATATCTATCGCTTTAATGCTGGTAGATGCCAAAATTTTGTCAGCCTGTTGCTGTGACGAAGTCTCTATCAGTAAGGAACCATCACGCAATTTTTTGACACATTTCATCGTTCCATATAACCCTGTAAGGTGCTTACTGATATAAAAAGGGCTATCATCATTGAAACTTCCATTTTCTTTCCGCATTAACAAAAACCTATTACAAGGAGTTATGGTCCTTGAATCGTTGCCAAATAACAAGTTCAAATTTTCTTCATTAATACGCCCTCTCTTAGAGGGAGGGCTGGTTAAGGGAGGAAAGTTTTGCATAGTATTCCTATAAAATTCATCACCCGTGCTCCCCGCCCACCACGGAGCCCAACAAGGGGACGATGACCGCAAACCGGTACAGAGCGCCAGGGCTACACGGTGATATAGTCAGCTCAAGAGACGGCGCCACTCCATCAAAAGACACTGGCTCACCCCGCCGGAATACTAGATATACACGACGTTAGCCGATTGACTAGACTGGGTTAGGTCTAGCCGCCCGTTTACAGCGAAGCGGAGGCCAAAGCAGTGTGTTGGTGCACCCAGGCAAACCTCAACTGCCAGGATCCTCTTTTCCGCCTTACGGGTCACCGCGCACGGCAAACACGCAGGTGTACTATTAGGGACTACTACAAACAAAGGACAGCAACACAAGTGTACCCATAACGGAGGGACAAGACCGCTAACATCAACAAAAAAGAGGGAAGAACAGAAGAAGAAAAAAAAAATTGCGACTGTCCTTCCTTCATAATAGTCCCTAAATAAATCACCCAGCCGGGTACACAACCGACTGGTGCGTGCTCGGGTTTCCCTGGGTTCGCCAATTCCCAAAGAACATTAGAATCCAATTGCTATAAACAACGACATTCCAATGTTCCCCCTGGGGGCAATATAGGGGATGAAAGTTTGTATGGAAATTCGTCATTTTTGAAGTTAGAAGCATGAAATTTTGCACAAAAGTTTCTTATATAACGTAGGTGAGCTCTAAGAATTTTTTTTTTTTTTTTGAAAATTCATCCCCTAAGGGGGCTAAAAAGGGGATGAAAGTTTGCATGGAAGTTCGTCATTTTTAAAGTTAGAAGCATGACATTTTGCATAGGAGTTCCTTATATTACGTAGGTGAGCAATAAGAAAGGATTTTTGAAAATTCATCCCCTAAGGGGGCTAAATAGGGGATGAAAGTTTGTATGGAAATTCGTCATTTTTGAACGGATCTGGTTGAAATTTGGCACAGAGATAGATTATAGTCTGGAATAGCACATAGGCTACTTTTTATCCCGGAAAAATGTACGGTTCCCGTGGGATAGTTTTGTTTTTGTTTTTCACAGAGCAAGTGATCGACATGATTTTTTGCATAGTGGTAGTTTAGGGGTCAGAGAATGTTATAGGCTACTTTTTATCCCGGAAAAATGTACGGTTCCCGTAGGATAATTTTGTTTTTGTTTTTCACAGAGCAAGGGATCGACATGATTTTTTGCATAGTGGTAGTTTAGGGGTCAGATAATGTTATAAGCTACTTTTTATCCCGGAAAAATGTACGGTTCCCGTGGGATAGATTTGTTTTTGTTTTATCTTTGAAACTACTAAACCGATTTTAAAAATTCTTTCACTAATAGAAAGCTACGCAGGGGGGCAGATTCTCGGGGGGGATTAACAAATTAGGGGGAAGATTCACGCGGGGGATAACAAATTAGGGGGGAAGATTCTAGTGGGGGGATAACAAATTAGGGGGAAGATTCACGCGGGGGGATAACAAATTTAGGGGGGAGATTCTGGCGGGGGGATAACAAATGTAATGTATTATTAATATTCGAGCGAACGAGCGAAGCGAGTGAGTAATGTATTAATAAATTTAAGTATTGTATTATTAATATTCAAACGAACGAGCGAAGCGAGTGAGTCATGTATGAATAAAATTCGAGCGAACGAGCGAAGCGAGTGTCTAATGTATCAATAAAATCCGAGCGAACGAGCGAAGCGAATGAGTTATGTATTATAAAATTCGAGCGAATAAACACGACCAGCCCGGCTTCGCTTCGCAGGAGGAGAATTTTTCGCGGGGGGGATAATAAATTGTAATCGTAAAATACGTGGGCGAAGCCACGGGTAACGGCTAGTAAATAAATAAACATACAATTAATTAATAAATCTATCAAAATTCAGTGAAAATTATTATTTTTTTATTGTTACGGACCACTTGGCCGCGAACGCGTAACTGGCGCAGTCGGTAAGATTCCTTAAGCGTAGCGGGTGTTTCAAAGACCACCAACAGCTAAGGTTATTTGGGCCTATCACCAATTCATATTTTCAATTCATTATTTTTTTTTTAATAATAAATAGAAAATTCAATTGACACATTTACCAGCTCTCGGGCTAGAACCTGGGAACTTGTAATAGAGGAACCATAGCAACGCCATGTAAACAACAGCACCGCTACACGCTCGGCTATTCTCAAGCCCTCCTTAAGCGTAGCCCACCGAAATTAATATTCGCTGTGCTCCGAAGGAATCAGTATACGAACAAACAACACAAAAAAGGACATCCGAGCCAATCTCGCTCAGACAGGCGGGTAAGCCCTGTCCATCCTTAAACAACATTTGCAAGAACAGCAGCTCATCTTTAATACCAGCTCATCATTAGCAGTCACCTATCATCAATATCAGCCCATCATCGGCAGCAGCTCAACAATAGCGACGCATCATCAAAAAGGAAAATGACTTCAGTTCTACGACAAATATTGTAAGCTAGAAAAATTTATTTTACCATCTTCAAAATTTTTTTGTAAAAACAATGACAGACCCTGTAGACTATTTAAATTTGAATCTTTCATTATCCCGTAGACCCATCCTTAGACGATCTATTTTCGACCCTAGCCTATTTTCTCGAAGCTTGACCCCCGATTTATTTATAACTGAAACGATGATTACGAATAACGCGTCGCAGCAAGGTGTCTTGCGTCTTGACAACCATGCTTTTGAATATGTTCTGATTTTTAATGGGAAGAATTCTAATTTGTTAACTATTTTTATCCGAAATATAGACGACATTTATACCACATACCATTCTAATGGAACTACGATAGAAGGCCAAATACAGAATCGATGCCTAGTCAGCGCGATTTTATCCAAATTATCTGACCGAGCTTTAGACATAGTAACTTCAAATCTTTGTAACGATTGGGAAACCATTAAACACCTTTTAAAAAGAACGCCTTTTTGAGTTCAGTTAGCTTCACACGGAAAACAAAAAAAATTAATAAATGTATCACATCCACATAACCATGATGCACCATACAAAAGAACGTTACAAAACAGAATTTAATTTAAAAAACCGGGAATTTTCATTGAAAAATGAAATATACTGAACTTTTAACTTTACGGTTTACGGATGTAACTGATAGGCAAGCGTGAAGTGGATAATAATATAAAAACTTTAACGAACTTAGCCGAAGTTGTTTCGGTGTCTTTCGGTTATATTGGATCAGCGCACAAAGTGCGGCTATATTAAACTACGTAAATATATATCTGTCTCACGGTTTTACTATCCTTGTCTAAGTTAACATTGGAGACAATGTTAGTTGCTTCGTGCGCTAATAAACACGCTCTGTCTTGGGTGAAATACAACAGATAAGTAGATTTGTTCAATGAAACATGATTAACCGATTATAATATTTGATTCTGTGTAGGTGTATGATGTCTCATCGTTTATCAATAAGTAGATAAATTCATAAATTTATTTATTTTTTAATTTTGCGTTGCATTTCAACTGGCAGTGCAGTGCACGAGCGCACTTAAAGACGAGCCGCCACTGTTCATGTTTATTTCATTGCTTATTTTGTATCTATTAGCTTGTAATAATCAATAAACCATTATTTCTCTGAACCCGCTCGACGAGGCTTCATTTATTCGCTACCAGTTCTGAACTACGACACGAATCGACAAGGTACATAACCCATTCCTTTCTGTAGCATCGGCGATGCCCATGGGGGTATCTAATTAAATCTAGGCCCTCGGACATCACCAGCGTTATGCAATATAGCAAATGGATATCAGTTATTTGACAAGCATATTTTCAATGGACATTGCCACATGGAATTGGATATATAAAAAATATATTAATTCAAAGTCTAAATTTTTAACCTATCATCTTTCATAATTTGTATACATACTGGAATTTAATAATATAATAGATGTTTGAAACTGGACAATTACAACCCGTTATCACATATAAGTAAGTGTTCTACTATCTTATAAAAAACACATATTGTTTGCACCATATTATGTATTTTCTTTTTAATTTGTTTGTTAGGTCATGAATAGGACAATATAATTTGTCGAAACGTCGACCGACATGTAAATAAGAGGTTGTAATTAATAAAATTTGTACTGTAACCTACAACATTAGTATTCATAATAACATAGTACATAACCGTAAGCAGTTATGCTAAGTGTCCACTTGAGACAAAACAGTCTCGAGAGTAGTCTCGAGACTAGACTCACAAATGGATCAGGACCTGAGACCAGTCTCGGAATTGAATTGAATTGTAGATTATAGACGCTCGACAACAGAGGTCATTAGCGTCTAAAAATAAAAAAGTAAACAAAAGAAAACCAAAAACAATAAAACCAAAGCAAAATCAATACAAAAACAAAAGTTGACATACAACAAAATAAAATCTAATAGCTCAAATACAATGTGTCATATAAAATAATGTAGTGATATAAAGAAAAAACCATTTAGGCTGTAAAAGGGCCTAAATGTATACAAATAAATAAAATCAAATAAACCGGTCAAGACCGGTTTCTTTTAAAAATCGAAACAGCAGATCGACATTGTCAGGATCATTTCCTAAAACAACCGACAGATCACCTGACAATCCGATCTGCTGTCGTGTGTCCCTAAACTGGACACACTCTATTAAAATATGCGAAACGGTAACACGAGTGTCACACGTTTCACAG